>CM076575.1:292387448-292664232 GCA_034641835.2 Pinus albicaulis
TGAAAAATCTTCACTGCTGTTTCCACGAAAATGCCTCACTGTTTGTGGAAGAAACTGCTTTAAGAGGCCTCCATTTGCTCATTTTGTCCTCATAAAACCTCATTTTTCAACCCTGTTCCCCTTGCAAGGTTCCTCTAAAAATCCCTTTATCAACCCTTCAGATCAAAATAACTCCCCTTTAAACCTCACAATTGCCCTTTGTCTGGTTTAGAAACCTCCTTTTCTGCCTACTGAAACCCATTTTAAAGCCTTAAAAATCCTCTTTTTGGCTTAAAAACTCTTATTTTTCATTACAGGCTTAAGCCCCTTTCGGCTAAGCCCCTAACCACTTCCCCACATATGACCTGCACCCAAGACTAGGTGCTAAAGCCCTAGGTGCTAATCACAATCAGAGCTTTCTGTGTGTGAATTTCCCTTTGTAAGTTGAAAAATCCCGATGCGAGAAATGTTTGTTCTATCGACCGCGGGCTCGATCTGAGCTGTTGATATTTTAAGATCTGACGGTCAGTGCTAATTCCACTATGCACCCGTTGCCTCTCTCCATTCACCCCTCTTACTGAATGTGGACCGTCAATCTTCCCGCTAGATCCGACAGCTCTCACATAATCACACCCTCGCAAGGCCCAATCTCATTGCATTTGACCCCCACCGATTGGTGAGCCCCGATTGGATCCTAATCGTTCATCCATTTAGATCCAACGGCCCTAGTGTAATCACAAGTTCAAATCTCAGAAGCTTTGGCCCCCTGCCATTCCTCCGTTGTGATTTGATCCCCGCCATTCGTTCCCTTAGATCCAACGGCCCTCATTCTTTCCGCCCATTCACATACCCCTTTTCCTTCCCGCTCCATCTTTTAATATTGACCTTCTATTCTATAGATCCAATGGTTGGGATCTATTCTGCTTTGACCTTCCCCCCACCTAACCAACCGTGCACTTTCCCATATCGTGCACCATTTCCCACCGTCAGAACTCATCGCTCCACATCCAACGGTCGGGAGTGTTAGCCCCCCTATGAAATTCTTGACAAGCAAGCTGGGGGCTAGATTGTTCTGGAGCCTCCAAGGAATGCCTTTCCCCTGAAAATCCATCCCCCTTGGAGTCTTTGTGTACTGCACCCAATTCTAATCCTCTCTGATGATCCATTCTTCAGAGGCCTATATTACCCCTCATATCCCTGCAAATACCACTTTCCCCCTTTTTTTTCTCCCTTTGTCAAAGTCCCTTTCTTCCTTTCATTCACCTCCTCCACCTCATCTACCACCCCATCCATGGTTTTACTCACAGTTTTCATGTTTTGTAGGTTTGAAAATGATAAAAAGACCGACATAATGTGCGGCCTCTGATGCAAGGACAGGGAAATCAGAGAGGATCATTCGCAGTAGCGGGATTTATGAAAAATGACTCGGGAAAATGAAGACTGGACGTGCATTAAAGAGCAGGAATTGGTGAATTTTCCCGCTGCGGTGGTGAATTGGTGGCGCGCTGGCGGCATGTGGTGGTGCATAGGCGGAGCCACCAAAAAAATGGTGGTTACGAGGGCCGCCATTTGCTCGTACGTATCAAATGAGGTGAGGCCTCGTAGTCATTACCGACCGTCGATTTGCGGTCAATGCCCGATCAACTGGTCAGCTACGGGGGGTACCCTCTGTGTTAACTGTCGAGCGGTTCGACCTCCCGTACTCCGTTGATCACTGCCAGCTTGCTTCCGAGTTAACCCTGCGCTGTTCAGATCTCTGCCGTCCAAATTAATGTATGATCCGACGGCGCGGAGCCCTTTTGATCAGTGGTCCCCACTCCCGTCCTTGCGCACTGCCCCAAATCCACTGGTTTTTTCCACACCACCCATCTGCAACAGGCGGTTTTCCCCAGAGAGCCAGCGATTACACTCAGGGAATGACGTGTGGCATCTATACCAGGGAAAAACCACCCCCATTTCACGCATTAATCTTTGGGACAGAATGCCCAGCGGAATTTTTATGAGCCATCAGATCTGGTGAAGCATATCCAAGGGCTGTCATTCATCGAAACTGCGCACGGGATAAGCCATCCCCATCGTACCCTTGGCCCACTGTCTGTCCACCCTGATGTGTTTTCCGCCGTTGATTCCCTTTGGGATTGACGGCCTAGATTTGTCCTCCACTGTTGACTGTTCTTCTATCCCCCAGTCACGCTACGTCACCTCCACGTGTCCTTGTCGTACGCCTGCATGTCTCACTGCATATATTTGTTTCCGAAGTCATTTTTACGTGGTTTTCCCATGAAAATTGTTTTCGCTGCGCATCCACCTCCCATATTTCATCGCTTCACTGCGTTTTTTCGCCATGTCCCCACCTGCACGTCCGTTTCATCCATCCACATCACCCGCCACCCTCATCCATGGATTTCTTCACAGTTTTCGTGTTCTTGCAGGGTTTCCAAAAGTAGAAGACCGCCATGGTTCTATGTGACAAGCTGTGCAGGCAGAATTAAATCCAAGAACCATTACTACTGTGAGATAGTCAAAGAAAGCGGCCGACCGGATTCGCATTAAGTAAAAGGCAGATTTCAGACACTGGGAACCTTTCTACGCCATTAAAGCCCTAGCTAACCTGTTAGAGATGGAATTGAAGCAGTGAAGCGTTCTAGTACAGAGCAAAGGGTGATTAAGGCCAGCTAACGAAGATCTTAAGCCTTAACCACATGTTTAAAATGCGTAGCAGCAGTTTGAAGACCCCAAGTATCCATCCAAAAGGTCCTCTACACAGTAAAAGAATGTCCCTGAATGAATTTCTACCCTAACAGCAGCTCAAAGAAATTAGAACATTTATGAAGCAGACCTTTCAGCAGTTATTTACCATTTGTTTATTCTCCACAAGTACAACAAAGTATGGCCGCCAGAATGCAGCAAAGTCATGTCTGGAGTAAAGGAAAATCTGAAGAAGATCATCCCTACATATAGAGGTGACAGACATTAAATACTCAATATTCAAACAGAATGGGCCTCGGCCCTATTTCTCTACTCTGTGTTTAATGATACATTTAATTTTCACCTACCTTCTCAGTCGATTTTCTATCCACCATCTGCTATAAAGCACAGAAGGAAACATTGTAATGGTTGTTGATGAGATATCAGTGAAACACAAGCATTGTTCCTCTTGAGACAAGTTCTTTGTGTAAAATTGTAAGATAGACTGAGACCAGATGTATTCAGACTGAATGTTCAAGCTATGGGCTATGATGTACTTGATTGGTGTTGTTTTTAATATGACAAGCATGTTTATTTGGATCCTGATCTAAAGCAGCTGGTGATGTTTCCTCTTTCTTTGTATTTGTGATTGACTTGCTCTCATTGCATGCTACATTTCATTTCATTTCTGCTGGTAGGCAACATAAGTATAATATAGGATTCACCCTTGATAGGTGCCTTATATTTCCTGCTCTCCCTGCCTCAATGTTTTCTGCTTATATGTGTATCTGAATATTGATTTCGATTGATTTAACTAGTGTAGTGGATGTTATTGCCTGCTCTCTGATGTATGAGTTGATGAAATCTGTGTTCAGATGTTCTTGGTAGGATTTAGCTGGAAGGTTTGGGAACACTGGGGATTAGTGTTAGCCCTGTCCACTAGGATCCGTGCGCAACCAGTTAACCTTTCTAAGATCCCTTGTTTTGCCTCTAATTCTGTCCAAGCATGCCTGGAGTTAAATGACCTCTGGTCTGATCTATAGACTGAGTTAGTTGGTTTTCCTCTTCATTTGTTGTCCTTGATGTCCCATTCCAAATATCTCCTTTAAGATCCAAATGCTCTAGATGACTAGCCCAACTAAAAGCTTGCACATTGAACACAAGTAAACCCTTTCTTGACTCCATAGCCCAATGGCCTTGATGTTCTCTGAGTTATCTACCTTGGCCTAGCTTCCCTTTTTCTCATCCTTGTCTTGTATTGGACACTTCTTTCCTGATTCCCAACAACCAAACTCAATCAAACAAATAAACATTGAGTCCCATAACTAGCCTAACATTGAAACATTGAGCCTCAAAGACATATGCTTTGGCAAATATAGAGAGATCCCTCTCTGGACCTAGGAGGGATAGAGCCTAAGGTCTGAAAGTGGTTCTGATGTTGTCTCATCTTTTGGTCTTGCCAATCTGGCCAAAACATGGGAACCCCAACATAATGGCGACTCCACTGGGGAATTTCTGAGTACTTTCATCTTGATACATCTCCAAACCCCAGAAAACCTAGAATCTCTGGTTAGGTTGGTAGTAAAACACTTATCCTTCCCATTCCACTTACCTCTTGTGTGTTTTACCCCATACTCTTAGACAGAGCCTAGAAAGGGCCAGGTAGCCTCCGGATCTCATCCTCTTCTTTGAGGTGACATATCTAGTAAATTCCCTCCCAGTCAATCTCTGGTTAGAGTTTGTTGTGTTTAGTGGGATATCCTTGAAAAGGGATATTTCATCAGCACTGTGGTGGACAGTGTATCCCATGAAATACCTTAAACCTTTCCACCTGGCAACTCCATAGCTCCTAAATGTTAAAAGACTGCACTGGTGATCAGTAGGCCTGCTGATCATCTTGGTTTCGCATCAAACTCCACTGGGAGACCAGACTCGAAACATAATGAAGACTCCGCTGGGAGACCAGCCCTGAGACAATATCAACCGCAATAGAAGTAACAAGTAGGGTTAAGCTGCTTAGTTCAAGAACAACATTCTAGCTCACAGAACCATTCATACGAGAGCTTGCCCTGATCCAAACCCACCTGAAATAGTTGATAATCCTGATAAAATCCTCAAGAGAACACCTATAATTAGGAGATCAACTATTTCCAGCAACATTCATAGAGCTAATTCTGCACCAGAAGATCTTGCAGCTCTATTAGACCCTTTCTTCGACCTAGACCTTCAAAACAGATTACCTAGAACTAGGTCATTCAGTGTTTCAAACCAGCCAAACCCTAGGGACAGAGAAACCCCTCCATCTACACCACCTGATATACACTTTGTCCAAAACTCGGGGTTGTCTCACCCTAGATCTGCTCAACAAGCCTCTGTTGGTCTTAGTATCCCTGTCATCCATATACCAGCTGCTCAGGTTAATATTTTACCTGATCAGAACATCACAATGGCAGCCTGGTATGCACCTCTAGTTCTACCTCAGCCTCTTATCCCCCTACCAAATGACTATCAATCAAAAATCCCTCACTTCCCTGCCAAAGAATCCATCACAGCTCAGGCACATGTAGATAGAATGGAAGACTCTTTTTACTATATGGAAATTGATGATGAAACAGTCAAAATGAGAATCTTTGCTCAGAGCCTGGGGGGTGATGTAAAGAAATGGTTTAAAAATCTGCCTCCTAATAGCATCCAAGACCTTCCTGCTCTATATCAGACATTCGTAAACAAATGGGAGACTAGGGCAAACCATCGCCAGCTCCTAGCAGAATACCTGAGCCTTAAGAGGAATCCGGGAGAGAGTGTACATGATTACACAACAAGATTCAATAGCATTTATAATGCTCTCCCCCCACATATGAAACCTCCACAAGGCATGGCCCTAGCAAAATATCCCAAAGGCTTTGATGCTGACATGGCCTATGAGCTTAGAGATAAAGAATATGCCACACTAGAGGACATGCAAAAAGGAGCAGTTAACATAGAGGCAAACCTGATTGAAAAGAGAGCAAGACTGAGAGTTGAGAAGAGGGTAACATATAGGGATGACAACGTAGCTTCCACCTCTGATCCAAACTATGATAGATTATCTAAAAATGTGGATAAGCTACAACAAATGATGGAGAAAATGGTTGTCACAGTTAGTAACCAAAACAGAAATCAAAACTAGAACCAGAACTTTAGAAGAAACAACAATGCCACTCCCAACAGACAGAAAGAATCAGATCAACAAGTTATTCCCCCTTTCCAAAACTTTCTAGATGAGGATGAGGGAATCATAGAGGAGTCTGAAGGGAATGCAATAAACATGTTTGAAATAGAAGACTCAATCCTAAATTATGATTCAGAAGAAGACCAGCCCTCCACCACTGGTTGTGATGAGGAGTGGTTTGAGTCTGAGGATTATAGATTAGGATTTGAAAATGCCATGTTGCAAGTCAGGGAACAATATGAACTTAGGAGCAAGAAAAACCAAGATACTCCCAAAGCCAAGACTCCTGAGATTACAATCAAGAAAAAGCCTGACAAAACTTCTAAAGCAACTGCTGAGAATTCCAAATCAGCAGCTGAAGGTTCTAGAAAAGACAAAGAAAAAGACAACCAAAACACTGAAAAACAAGGTCAACCAACTAGCAGTACTAGCACCACAGTTAGTGCTCCTGATACAACAGTTCCCAACCCTGTGCATGGTGAGAAATCACAATCCGATTCAGCTACTAAGGTAGTAACAAATAAGACAGAGTTGAACATTCCAAAGACCCAGTCCACTTTCAATTTAGAGAGTGAGTTTGCGAAAATTAAAATCTTTGTACCATTATCTGAGTTGGCCACTCAGGATATATATAAAGGCCAGATTTTGAAAGCATTAAATCTGAGTGTAAATAGCGACATTGTAAATCTGAGTGATGATCAACCCGCCCTGCTGTTTGGTCCAAAGATTGAGGGAAAGTTTCAGGATGGGGTAGTTCCACCTTTTTATATCAGTCTCAACATTCATGACAAGATCTTGCACAATGCAATGCATGATTCTGGAGCGTCTCACAACTTAATGCCCAAGGTAGTGATGGAGAGGCTAGGCCTAAAAATCACCAGACCCTACAAAGACTTATATTCATTTGACTCTAGCAGAGTAAAATGCCTAGGCCTCATCAAAGACTTATGTGTGAGTTTAACCCAGATTCTTGCTAAATGTATGGTCATAGATGTTGTGGTGGCAGATGTGCCACCTAAGTATGGCATGCTATTATCAAGATCATGGGGAGCCAAACTGCAAGGGACAATGCATATGGATGGTTCATATGCCACCATCCCTATATTTGGCCAGCTTAGAAGACTGTATAGAGAATCTCAAATGAAATTCCTAGTCAGTAGCCTCGAGAAACCTGAAAACTCACCACTATACTCTGTACATACAGATCTGGAATCTTTCATTCTCTACAATGACCAATCCTCAGAAGAGCCGAGATCAGATAACGAAGACACAAACGTAGAGCTCATGGATTTCAACATAATGGCTACTCTAGAAGAATACAATGAAGGAGACCATGGGAAAAATACTGAAAACGTAACTCTGAATGGAACAGAAATAGAACAAAAACAGCAAGCCAGCCACCTCCCTGATCTCCATGCCCATAATGAACCACAAAATAACCCCTCTCCTAGTACAGACCTTACAACTCAACATAATGGCGAACCCAGCTGTAGGGGAGGGGATGAAAACGAATTACGCAAAGAACCCCTATGGGAAATGAATTTCGATGGGTCCTATAATAGGAAAAATGCTGGAGTAGGGGTATGGATACGTAACACAGAGAGTAACCACACGGAGAGTCATGCTGTCAATCTTCATTTCAAATGCACGAATAACATTGCAGAATATGAGGCTCTGATCTTGGGCTTAAATCTGTTGAAAAAATTAGAAGCCCGTAGGATAGCTGTGAGAGGAGACTCAGAGTTAGTGATCAAATAGGTGAATGGTGAGTATTCAGCAAAACACCCCAGGCTTAGGGCATACAGGAATGATACTCTAGATTTTCTGAAAACGTTTGTTGAATATGAGTTAGTATTCATTCCCAGGGGGAAAAATGCAGTTGCAAATGGATTAGCTTGTCTAGCTAGCTCATATCCTAAGGCCCCAGTTGACCAAAAAATTATCATTCAGACCAAATTTAGGCCTGCAGTGCCAGACAATGAAAAATATTGGCAGGTATTTGAGGGAGACAAATAGATCGAAGATTTCCTGGTGGGCAGGAATGAGTTTGAATTTTCGGATTTAGACTCAACTTCTGATGATAGCGGCCCAGGCGAGGATCCCCCAGATGAGCAAGAAACACCCTGTAACATAGCAATAAATTCTTTTTCTGAGCAAACTGGAAATTTAAACGAAAATAGTGAAAACGCAGAAAATGAAGAGGTCGAAGTGCTGCAGGCCAAAGACAAGAATATACCCAGAGGCCTGGCACCCTTAGAGGACCTCTTTGATTTCGATGATGTAGCAAAGAAGCCCACTATAGAACATGCAGAATCAGATATAGAAGAATGCAACATAGGCACTAAAGACAGACCCAAAATGATAAAACTGGCTAAGTCTATACCTGCAAACATGAAGAAAAAATACATTGACTTGTTTAAGGAATTCATTGATGTGTTTGCATGGAGCTATGAAGACTTAAAGGCCTATGACACCAACATCATACAAAACAAGATACCACTAAAGGAAAATTAGAAGCCTTTCAGACAAAAACTCCGTAGGATTAACCCAAAACAGTTGCCTGCAGTAGAGAAGGAAATTAAAAAGATGTATGAAGCAGGCATAATAGTCCCTGTAAGGTTTCCTGATTGGGTGTCTAACTTAGTGGCTGTAAGGAAGAAAATAGGTGAGATTAGACTATTCATAGACTTCAGAAACCTGAATCGAGCCTCCCTGAAAGATAACTACCCTTTGCCTAGAATGGAGCATATCCTACAGAAGGTAGTGGGCTCCAAAAGAATCTCCCTGCTTGATGGTTTTTCAGGATACAACCTGGTTCTACTACTCCCAGAATATCAACTCAAAACAGCTTTTACCACTCCATGGGGCACCTTCATGTACTTGAAAATTCCTTTTGGATTGATGAATGCTGGAGCTACCTTCCAGAGAGCGATGGACATTGCTTTCTCAGATGAGATTGGACACTTTATAGTTATCTACTTGGATGACTTGACTGTCTTTTCTAAAACTGAAGAAGAACACTTGAAACATCTGAGGAAAGTCTTTGAAAAATGTAGAAGGTATGGTCTGTCCCTATAACCTAAGAAAACTGTTTTTGGGCTGCAAGAAGGTAAACTTTTGGGCCACATTATATCTGAGAAAGGGATCAGGATAGACCCATAGCGAGTTGAGGGAATACTTCAAATTACGCATCCAAGAAACATCAAGGAGTTGCAGTCCTTTATAGGGAAGATCAATTTCCTCAGGAGATTCATTCCTAATCTTGCTGAGCACCTTAGAAAAATGACTGAAATGCTAAAGAAAGATGCAGGAATTAAGTGGACTGTTGAAACCAAGAAATCTTTTGAGTCAGTAAAACTTGCACTCACTCAGGCCCCTGTCCTTATCAACCCTGACTTCTCAGAAGATTTTCTGATCTTCTCATTTGCTTCCCAACACACAATAGCTGCAGTTTTGCTGCAGAAAAATTCAGAAGGTAATGAACAGCCTATAGCTTTCTTCAGTAAAGCCTTAAGAGATGCACCCTTAAAGTACAGCATCATGGAAAAGCAGGCCTATGCCCTGATTAAGGCCTTAAAAGACTTTAGGGTGTACATTCTGCATTCTCACACCATTTCTTTCGTGCCAAGTATAGTGGTCAAAGATATCTTGTCCCAAGACCCTGATGGGAAAAGGGGAAAATGGATTGCAACAATCTTGGAGTACGACCTTGAAATAAAACCCACTAAGCTGATCAAAGGTCAAGGCCTAGCCCAATTAATGGCTGAATCAAACTTGCAGGCCCTTGACATTAATATGATAAATGCCCTAGATGAGCAAGAAGGATTGCCCCATCCAACTGTTGAGGAACAGTTTCAGAACTCTCCTTGGTATGTTGATATCCTTTACGTGCTCACTAATCTCAATGCCCCTCCAGAACTAACAAAAACTAAGGCCAGATTCATAAAACTCAAAGCTCGAAATTACTGCATTATGAATAAAAGTCTATATTGGAAAAATCCAAATGGCCTTTTGCTGAAATGTTTGTCTGAAACTGAAGTTGAAAGAGTCAAACAAGAATTCCATGCTGGGGAGTGTGGAGGCCACCTGAGTTGGAAAACCACTGCAAATAAGATACTCAGGGCTCGTTACTATTGGCCTACACTCTTTAGTGATGTCCATAAAATGATTCTTGCCTGCCACAAATGCCAAATATTTGAGGGCAAAAGAAAGCTCCTTCCCCTCCCTCTGCAACCGATCACCATAGAAGGCCCTTTCATGCAATGGGGCCTAGACTTTATAGGAGAAATTCATCCCGCCTCCTCTGGACAACATAAATGGATCCTAACTGCTACAGATTACTTCACTAAATGGATAGAAGCTATACCCACTAGGAATTCCACTGACTCTGTCATCATTAGGTTCCTAGAAGACTTCATCTTATCTCGTTTTGGTTGTCCAAGGAAAATAATCACTGAAAATGCTGCTGCTTTCGGATCCAAAAGAATGGTTGATTTCTGTCTCAGGTACAGAATAGCACTCAGACATTCAACTACCTATTACCCCCAGGGTAATGGCCTAGCTGAATCATCAAATAAGACCCTGGTTACAATCATTAAGAAGCTGCTGGAAGAGAACAAAAGGTCATGGCATAAAAATTTGATACATGCCTTGTGGGCAGACAGGCTCACTACAAAGAAATCTATTGGCATGTCACCCTTTCAGCTGGTTTATGGGATAGAAGCAGTTTTTCCTACTAGTCTTGGAGTTCCAGTGTTCAAACTTGTCCAGGAGATCCAATCAGAGGAAAACAGTATGGTAAGGAGAATCAATGAAACTATCCATCTGCAGCAAAAAAGAGAGCAGGTTTATAGAAGAGCTGTCAGAGTACAGGAAGGTATAAAGAGATAGTTTGACAAAAGAACCAAAGCTTCAGACTTCAAGGTTGGAGATAAGGTTCTGAGATGGGATTCGAGAAGAGAGGACAGAGGCAAACATGGTAAATTTGACAGCCTGTGGCAGGGTCCATACATAATCCAGGCCACTGTGGGTCCTAATGCGTTTTTTCTGCAAGAACTTGATGGCACAGAATTGTTTGGGGGTCCTGTCAATGGCAGGATGCTCAAACATTACTTCTATTGATTTTCCATTTCCAGTTTCATCTCCATTGTACATACCATTGCAAGTTTTCATTTTCAGAAAAAGAAAAAATGTTCCAAAAAACAGAATGAAAAGAGAGGTTCAGACATTCTCAAAACATGAACCTCTGAAGTAAAAGGCATGGCTCAAACCTGATCAAAATCCGATCCAAAGGAAGCAGAATAGCTGGTCCTAATAAGCTCAAAATCTGGATCAACAGCGAAAGAAGAACCAGCTCTAATATGCCCAAAACCAGAGCTGAAGCAAAGAAAAGAGGTGACTCAAATATGCTCAAAACCTGAGTCACAAGAAAGAAAGAAGAATGTTTCAAATTTGCAGAATTCCATGCCTTCACAGTTTTGTCTTCTACAAGTTTCTATCTAGCAAGTCAGACAGTCTAATCCTAGCTTGGCTGTGTTTAAATTTCCTGTCTTAGAATGTAGGTGAAGAAACCTGTTGGACAGTTTAATCCCAACAGGTAGTAGATTAGGTAGGGAATTGTATGAGGCCAACAGTCTAATCTGGCCTCATGGAGAAATAAGGATAGATTTAGAATATGTTTGTTTTTGTTTTGCAAAATAAAATGTAAAGGGTCTGCAAGCTCAAATGCACCCAAAGGGAACAGTTAGGACTACAGTTGGGTAGGTAGTTTGGTTGGGAAATATTTTTGCTGATGTTTCTATCATACTGTGGCAGCTAAAATTGAAGAAGAAAGATGGCTTATGATAGCAGGCATCTGGCCTACTCCAAAGATCATCTCTGGTTTCTTGACTCCTCCAAGGAGCAGCCATCCCCATGTGGAGCCACTGTTAGCCCCCCTATGGAATTCTTGACAAGCAAGCTGGGGGCTAGATTGTTCTGGAGCCTCCAAGGAATGCCTTTCCCCTGAAAATCCATCCTCCTTGGAGTCTCTTTGTGCTGCGCCCAATTCTAATCCTCTCTGATGATCCATTCTTCAAAGGGCATATTTTACCCCTCATATCCCTGCAAATACCACAATTCTCCCTTTCTCCCCCCCCCCAAGTTTCCCCCCTTCCTTATCCTCAAATTCCTCGAAACCCCCTTGAAATCCTTTCCCTGCCCCTATTTTGGCCTTTCCTACCCTTCTTTGCCCTATCGTTACCCCTGGCTGGCCCCAAATTGCATTGAAAATGAGTAAAAATACATACATTTCACATATGAGGCCTTAGCCCCTTCCCCATTAGCCTCCGCACCTTTTTCCATAAGACCCGGCGCCGTGACCAAGGATTTTTCCTTGCGGGGGTTTTTCTCTGTTCGTAGAGTCAAACCATGGAACCCCCGCAGTTGACTCCTTGGGATGTGGGAAAACCCGATCGAACGGTTTTTATTCACTACGGGGGGTCGCTCCAAAATTACCATGCCCGTACACCTTGGCCCCCCGCAGTTCATCCCCTTCGTCCGTTTAAATCCACAGATCAACAGTTCAAAGCCAGAGCGCTTCGGGCGCATTTTCCACCGTTGATCTGTTCTAGATCTAACGGTGCGGAACACGCCTGACATGGTGGTCCCACTCCCCACTTTCACTGTTCACAAACCTCCCGTTTATTCCGCACCACCCTCGCACGCTTGGTGGTTTTTCCCCGGAGGCCAGCGATTCCACTCACCATTCGCCACCTGTCCTCCTGTACGATTTTGAAACCACCTTTCCCACCCATTAACTCCATCCCCCGCGCATTATCCTTTAGACACGGATGCCCAGCGAAATCGCTATAGACCGTCCGATCTGGGAGGGGCCATCCAACGGCCATCGCCCGCTCAAGATGCACGAAGTCTAATGAAGCTGCATGCGCGATAGCTCACGCCATGGCCCGCCGTCTGTCATCCTCCGCCGATGATCTCCGTCGCGATCAACGGTCTAGATTCGTTTGCCCGCTGAATTTTCCACGGTCTCCCACCTCACCACGTCACCTCCACGTATCCTTGCCGTGCGTCTGCATGTCTCTCCGCATATATTTGTTCCCGAAGTCGTTTTACGTGTTTCTTCCATGCAAACTGCATCCGCTGTGCATCCACCTCTCAGACCATTTGTCGTCGAATCCTCACCATAAACCTAAGTATTTTTTCCCCTCAACAATTTACATGGTCGCCCTCATCATATTCGTCATGTCCGCCACCCCTTGGTCTATTTCCTCATCTAGTTTGTTGTCTTGCAGGGTTGCTAGAGGTGAAAAACTCCATTTTCCGGTCGCACCATCTTAACGGAGGAGTTTGCAGACATGATTAAATCAGAGGGCCGGCGCTGCTAGGAAATGGTCAAAGAAAGAAGCTGGCAGGATTCGCGTTAAGGAAAAGGCAAATTTCAAGCACTAGAATCTCCCATCACCATTAAAACCCGAGCTAACCTATCAGAGATGGAATTGAAGCGGCAAAGCATTCCCAGTACAGAGCAAAAGAGATTAAGGTAAACTAATGAAGATCTTAAGCCTTTAATCAGAAGCTTAGAATGCAAAGTAGCAGTTTGAAGACCCCGAGGATCGATCAAAGGATCCTGTGCACAAGTAAAAGGTACCATCAGGGTTATTTGTCAGCAGAATGTTTCTCTTTATCAAAGTACAGGGCGCCCATACAACTTTTATTATACATAACATCCCTGAAAGAATTTTCGCCCTAACTACAGCTCAAAAACAGTCAGACATTTATGTGACATACCTTCCTAGTAGTTTATTTCATTTTTGTTCAAATCACCTGGAGTACAACAAGCCAAAAGGTCAAGATCATATCCAAAGCAGATCATTCTTTCACAAGGAAGGTGACAGAGATTAAATACATAGTAGGTCAAGCAGAATGGGTTTCGGCCCTGCATTCATTGTTATGTTTAATGATACATTTAATTTTCACCTACTCCTTCAGTCGATCTTAGGTTCATCCTTTGCTATAAAGCACAGAAGGAAACTTTGTAATGGTTGTTGATGAGATATCAGTGAAACGCAAGCATTGTTCCTCTTGAGACAAGTTCTCTGTGTAATATTGTAAGATAGACTGAGACTAGATGTATTCAGACTGAATGTTCAAGCTATGGGCTATGATGTACCTTATTGGTGTTGTTTTTAATATGACAAGCATGTTTCTTTGGATCCTGATCTAAAGCAGCTGGTGATGTTTCCTCTTTCTCTGTATTTGTGATTGACTTGCTCTTATGTTATGTTCCGTTTCATTTCATTTCTGCTGGTAGGCAACAGAAGTATAACATAGGATTCACCCTTGTTAGGTGCCCTATGTTTCCTTCTCTCCCTACCTCAATGTTTTCTGCTTATATGTGTATCTGAATGTTGATTTCAATTGATTTAACCAATGTAGTGGATGTTATTGCCTGCTCTCTGATGTATGAGTTGATGAAATCCGTGTTCAGATGTTCTTTGTAGGATTTAGCTAGAAGGATTGGGAACACTGGGGATTAGTGTTAGCCATGTCCACCAGGATCCTTGCGCGACCAGGCTCAGTCTTCTAAGATCCTTGTAATTCTCCTGCCTTCGATTTTGTCCAAGTAGCTTGAGTTAAATGAATCTCCGGTCCGATCTATGTACGTAGCCTGGTTGGTTCTCCTCCTTTCATTTTCAGTCCTTAATGTTCCATTCCATCTTCTATCCTTTAAGATCCAGATGATTTAGATGACTTGCCCAACTGAAATATTGCACATTGAACGCAAGTAAACCCTTTCTTGACTCCATTGCCCGATGGCCTTGACGTTCTCTGAGTTATCTACCTTGGCCTAGCTTCCCTTTTGCTCATCCTTGTCTTGTATTGGACACTTCTTTCCTGATTCCCAACAACCAAACTCAATCAAACAAACAAACCCTGAGTCCCATAACTAGCCTAACATTGAAACATTGAGCCTCAAATACATATGCTTTGGAAAATATAGAGAGATCCCTCTCTGGACCTAGGAGGGCTAGATCCTAAGGTCTGAAAGTGGTTCTGATGTTGTCTCATCTTTTGGTCTTGCCAATCTGGCCAAAACATGGGAACCCCAACATGTTCCATCCAACGGCTCTGATTATGTTTTACCTCCAAGTCTTCGCCCTTTAATTTTTCTCCCCGAATAGTTCACCAATCCTTCTCCACCTTCGATCTCTAAAGATCGACGGTTCTGATTAAATCCTTCCCCCCATTCATTTTCCCATCATCCAAACCCCCAAGCACTTCGTTCATGGAATCCCAACCGTTGATCATCCTAGATCAACGGATCTTATTCTCTCTGCCCATTTTCACTTCCGCCAATTTTTTTTCCATTTTTCACTACATTTTCCTCCATTCCACTATAAATTTTCCCCTTCCGCAGTATAAAACTCATGATTGATCTCAGTCGTTGATCTACCTAGATCAACGGCCTGGACTTAATCTGATTCCCATTCATCCAACCGACTCCCCTGTTGACCCCAGCAATCAAATCCCGCCCGTTGGTTGATTTCATCCAATGGTCACAATTAAACTTAACCACCAAAGCAGCCTTATCCTATTCCTTCATGGATTTTCTTAACTTTTATGTGTTTTTGCACGTTTTAAAGGTTTCTCAACTGTTTGAAAAGAAAATCAAAGTCCGGGGATGACAATCCATTAGGGCACTATTCATGAAGAAGATCAATCTGCAGGGTTCGGAATTATGATTTATTCGTGCCTCATGAGCATTGGTAACATTATAAAACCCTTTACGCACCTGAAAAAGCAATAAAAACATAGTGAACCTTAATCAGACAAAGAGTATCAGCTGTAGAGAACCACTGGACTTGATGATTGTAACTGGTTTGAACATCAAATACAAGCTGATTTATGGGATCCTGGTCTATGTCAACAGTGATGTGTTTCTTATTGTAAATTGTTATTTTCTTTTTGTTTCCATTCTTTCCACTTTCTCTGATAAAGAACAAAAAATATAGAGCTAGGATTTACTTTCAAAAGTACCCTACTCTCACTGATAAGATTTATCTTTATATTTTCTTCCAATTGTGTATTTAGGAATGATTTAATACAGTCCAAGCAGTTAAGGAATATTGGTGTTCCCACGTCTTACTGTCAAAACCTTAAACGTTGTTCTTGAATGTTATTTTCATTACTTGCTAAGTAGAGCTAAACTAGGAAAGTTTATGGTTTGCACTGTCTCCTAGTTCCGTCTCCAAAGGTTTGTTTGAAATTTTCCCAAAAAGTATGTTGAAAGCAGGATAGGTTCAATGTCCTTACTTGATCTTAGACTAATTTTATGTTTATCTTGAATGTTTTACTTTTGAATATGTTGAAAGCAGGATAGGTTCAAAGTCCTTACTTGATCTTAAGTTATTCTTTGTGTTTTTAAATGTTTTCTATTGAAAGTGCATCGAAAGCAGGCTAGTTTCGAAGTACTTACCTGATCTTAGATTACTTTTATGTCTTTCTTAAGTGTATGCCAAAAGCAGGATAGTTTCAAAGTACTTGCTTGATCTTAGGCTGCTCTTTGTTTTTCATTTGTTTGTTACCCCTTCTTAGTGTTTCATTCCATTCCATAAAATCAACTTAAAGAGATCCTTTGACACTGAGATGACTTGCCCCATGGACCATGTTGGGGTTCCCATGTTTTGGCCAGATTGGCAAGACCAAAAGATGAGACAACATCAGAACCACTTTGGGGCCCTAGGATCTAGCCCTCCTGGACCCGGAGAGGGATCTCTCCAATAGACAAAGAATGATTTATCTTTGAAGCTCAAAATGAGATGTTAGGCTAGTTATGAAGCACAGAGGGGGGTTTTAAAAATGATTTGGTTGAAGGGTTGTTGGGTTGGTTAGGGGATCACGGACTGGGAAAGTAATGGGAGAAAAGGAACAAAGCAGCAGGATGTTTCAGCAAGGAGAATGGGCCAAGACCGTGCCATCCATTGGGCTATGGAGTCATGAAAGGAAATTACATGCATCCACTAGCCAAGGCTTCCAAAGGGCAAGTCATCTAATACTAGAGGATATTTAGATTAGAGAGTGGGGTGGAACATTAAGGAAGGAAAGTGAAAGAAGGAGAACAACCAGATTTTTGTCTATAGATCAGGTCAGAGGTCATTTAACTCCAGACCTGCTTGGACATACTCAAAGGCAGCTCTCAAAGAGACAAAGGGGCTGCTTATAGATTGGACCAGAGGTCATTTAACTCCAGGTCTGCTTTAGCAACTCCAAGAGAAAAACAGAGTTAAGATTACAAAGAAACATCTAAGAAGCAAACCCCCAAGTTCATACATCAGCCAGCAGGCAATAACATCCGCTGCACTGGTTAAACCCGTGAACCCACTCTTAGACAGCACATAGGGTGGAAAACATAAAGGTAGGGAGAGCAGATAGCATAGGGCACCTAACAAGGGTGAATCCTATACCATTATTCTGATGCCTACCAGAAGAACATGAAACAATATGGAAATGTAATAAACAGAGTAAGAAAACATCACCTATAGTAATAGACCAGGATCCTGTGAAATGTGCTTTGATTAATTGATGCAAAACTAGTCATGTACAATAAGCTCAATGGCTGTTACAGTCCAGACTTCTCCTCCCAGCCTATTACATACAAACTACACTGCTATTCCCTCCCACGACTGTTCTAACAGTCAAACTGAATCCCTCTAACAGCAGATGCCCAGCAAGGCAACAACAACCTTTACATTATGTTCTCGGGGATCTTTATAGGATAAGAGGAAGAAGCAGTGGTAGGATATACAATAAATGAATCTCATTAAGACAGAATCGGCGGAAGTGTCCACGCCCATACTGCTTAATGGCTCTGCGGCTCTGTAATCTGGTTCGGAGATCTCTGTCAGGCCGGAAATTGACCTCGGATATTTCTTTGGAGTCCTTTCTGGAGCTTGGAGCTCTGTGCTGTCATTTGGAATAAATGAACTGGATGAAAGTCTGCAAGGCCGCTCCATACTTCTTTAATGCTGCTTGACAGTCTCTTGAGAAGTTCTGTCAGTGCAATTTACTGCTTATGGGCTCGAGGAGGCATGGAGATTGCTGTAGGTAGATGTCTGTCCTAGAGAAAACGCTCTGCTGGAATACACACAGATAAGACTTGTTGTGTGTGCATTAGTCTTCAACTGCGCCCTGGTCCTTTGAATACGGGGAAAAACATTTAATTTCATTAATAACAGGCACCAACCCCCTTTGAATTCCTTCTGCTGGTCGCTGGAAATGCTGAATTGGCCATCTCTGTACTACCTGCATAATGAAATGAACTGTTACAAGCCCGGGCAGTGGTGGCGGAGAAATGCTGTGGAGGCGGAGGGATGGTGGCAGAATAGTGGAGAAACGATGGAAAGCAGCGGATAAATGGTCGCATAGTGCGAAGCCCAAAGATTAGCGTTGGGTCGAAACACAAAGGAAATGACGAAAACAATGGGGCGAAAGCCGTGGAGGTGGGACCCAGTGGAGGCGGAGGGCGATTAAACCTGAGCCGTCAGATCCGGGAGGAGACGGATGGCGGAGATGAAATCGGAAGAGAAACAGAAGGACTAGCGTTCGGCGATCGGGCGGAGGGTACGATTGGCGCAGGACCGTTGATCTGCGGGAGGATGAACAGTCGGGATTAAATCGGAGGACGGAGGGAAGCGCATGCGATTGCGATCGGAGGCCGAGATGCGATTGAGCGCTGACCGTCCGATCAGGGATCAGATCAACGGTTCAGATTCAATCGGAGGGAGAGAAGAGGGGTGGCGAGATGACGATGCGATTGTGCGATAGTCGTTGGATCGCGCAACAGATGGATGGCTAGGATGAAATTGGAGCATCGCAATCGGAGCGGCACGAAGAAGGCTTGCGATCAAAGGAAATGGGAGTGCGATGGCTGTCGGATCGTGTAACAGACGGACGGACATGATTGAATCGGGAGATGGAGGAAAGGGGATGCGATTAGCGCCAGGCCGTTGATCTGCGGGAGGAACAGACGGTCAGGATGCAATCGGGAGACAGCGGGGGAGGCTTTAAAAGGGGAATCAGCAGAGGGGATTTCATCAAAGAATAAAAGACACAAAGAGGCTTCAAGGAGACTGTGTTTTCAGAGGAAATGCATTCCTTGAAGACTCAAAAATAATTTAGCCCCCTATTTGCTTGTCAAAAAATTTATAGGGGGGCTAACAGACCACTCTTGAACCTTGTTGTTTCAATTAAATCCTATTATGACTCCATAGCCCAATGAATTGAAGATAATTCTTGCCTATCTTGTTAATTGAATCACTCTCTCACTTTCATACACCTTCACCCTTCATTTAGACTTCCTTCACCTTCACATATCTTTGCCCAACCAAAACCAAACAAAACCTTGTTCTTCATAACTAGCCTAATATCACATTTCAAGCCTTAAAGATAAATCAATCATTCCACTTATAGAGAGATCCCTCTCTGGATTCAGGAGGGTTAGATCCTAGAATCCCAAAGTGGTTCATAATGTTGTCTCTGCAGCTTTAGTCTTACCAATCTGCTAAATTTATAGAGGCCTAACATTTCTGGCGACTTCGCTGGGGATTCTGAGTAAATTGCGTGTTATACATCTCTAAAACCTTAGAAGACCCATAATCTCTTTATATTGGTATTCATAATAAACATGTGTGGTGGAACCATAAAACAATTTACCTCTATAAGAGCTAAACATTTTCCACCCTGCGACTCCACATTGTATAACTCCCAAAAGACCAAATAACTCCACTGGTAGAAGACCTTGAACTGATTGAACAGACTCAGTGACCTCTTTCTTGATTTACAAACATGATTCCAAGGATACAACGAAGATATGCCCCAATGAGTAGAGAGCATATCCCTGGGTTTCCACATAAAATTCCCCAGGTGAATTAGGATGATAACCTTCCTGTTTTTCAGGGTGAAAAGTTTGATGACCCTCTATTACATCTCATCAAATTTCATATACATGTATGGAGGTTGAAATTTGAATGGCATGAAGATTGCCTAATGAAAATTTTCATGTTAACATTAGAAGGTAAAGCTAGGGATTAGTATGAATGGTTGAGATCTGGTAGTTTTTTTTCTTTAAAGCACCTTGAACATGTGTTTTATGAGAACTACAAAGGAAACACTACATCATTATCATGGGGTGAATTACATTATGATCTATCACAAAACATCATCCAACACGCTATAGATAATGATGTAGATTTGGAACAAATACATCCTGAAGATCTTTTAGTAGCCATTCATGAGTTTAATATCCTATTGAAAAATTTTAAGAACATAGATGAATCAGTTAAGGAAGAAAACATCCAAGAAATAAAGAAAATTCCTCGAGATATTCTTAAAGACATAAATAATGATTCATCATCCCTTCTAGGTGAGGTTGATTTAAATATTGATGATCTAGAGCAGCCCATGTTTTTTCCAAAACAAGAGCAAACTCAACCTTTACAAGACCTAGATAATGAGCTAAACATGTATGATGATCAAGACTTTATAGAAGATAACAAGGAAGGTTGCCAAGAAATTCCTAATTGTCTACCTATAACTTGTGTTTTATGGTTAAGAGATCTTTACAAAAAATCAAAATTCTAATAGTGAGTAGTGCTTTGAGGAAACAAATAGCCACTTAGAAAACGCAGAATCTAATGTGCAAGAAGAATTAGCATATCTAGGGACTCTCCCTCTATGTTATAACTCATTCGGAGTTGCACAAGAAGAATGACATCCTGATAATGTAGAAGAAACAACTCATGAACCTTCTATTCCAACTAAGTATCCTAATAATCATGAAGAGTTGTTTAAAACAGAAGAAGATCAGGAAATACTAGTAAACCCTCAAAGTTTCCCTCCAAGCACAAGCAAAGATCCCTTAGAAGAGGCTCAAAAAGACATCCAGCCTCAAAACCAGTTTACACAAGAGAAAGGAGACAGTTGTATTTATGTTTATGCTGAAAGAGAAATCTCTCCTTTGACAGAAGAAGAAATTGATCAAATACTAAACAAGTAGCTACCCTCTGAACCTTCATTTAAACAAGACAACCATGAACATAGTGCCTAATCCATACAAAAATCCAATGGCACTCAAGACAAAGACGATAGTAAGGAAATTAATGATAAATTTGGAACTATTCCTCTTTGGAGTATGAATTTTGATGGATCATGTACTAAAACTAGTGCAAGTGAAGGAATATGGCTTTACAATACATAAAACAATCATTCTAAAGCCCATTCATATAAACTGAATTTTCAATGCACAACTAAAATAGTAGAGTATGAGGCACTTCTTTTAGGGTTGCACTTATTGAAGAAATCAGGAGCCTAGAAGATAACAGTTTATGGAAATGCAGAATTGGTAATTAGGAAAGTGAAAGATGAATGCATGGTTAAGCATCCAAGACTTAAAGCTTATAAGGATGATGCCATGGATTTTTTAAAATATTTTAAAGAATTCCAACTTATCCTTGTTCCTAAAGACCAAAATAGTTTTGTTAGTGGATTAGCCCTTGTTGCTAGTACATATCTGAGACCTTGGGAGAGAAAACAATATACAATTCAAGAAAAATTCAGACCAGCTGTCCCGAAAAATAAAAGATACTGGCAAAACTTTGAGGGAGAAAAACAAATAGAAGACTATCCTACTGAGGATATATCATCTTTTCAAGAAGAAACTTCTCCCATCTATGTTATCAATCTGTCATCCAAAGAACCTGAATTTATATTAGAAGCAAGCATAGATTTAGAGAAATGAGAAATTTCACTGCTTGCTATTTTTCAGGTTAAGGATGATGATGCTTCCAAGAAACATACTGAAGATATAGTCCTCAAAGCTGATATCTTGGAGGCAGACAATCTACCAACCATAGAGGGCCAAAATGAAGAGAATTCTCATCTTTTCTTTGTTGATCCTTTGGAAGAGTGTGTGGAAGTCCCAACTGGCTCAAGTTATCAAGCATGGATCCTTTGCAAGAGCCAAATGCATGAAAAGTTGTCATCTTCTGTGATAGCCTTGGTTTTGAAGAATAATCTTCAAAATGTACTATGGATAACCCTGACAAGCAACCAGAGTTTCTTTTTCTTTTTGTCACTACTCAACTGGCTACATTGGCACTTTTGTGTCATATGAAAAGTGTAAATATTCCAAAATAGAATAGGTTATATAGGAATGTCAATAAAGCTCAAGCATTTAGATAGTTGTTGTTTTATGCCTTGAATAAAAAGAAAAATGCAAAAACAATAGAAGATATAAAAGAGGGTAGAGTGAAAAAAAGAAAGGTAAAGCCCCATACCAAAAAAGAGAAATAAAAGTCTGAAAGTGTGCAAGCTTAAATGCCACTCCTAAGAAACACACTTCTAGTTAGTCATACAGTCTAATCATGACTATTTATTTTTTCAATTTACTGCTGATAGGTTAGTGAATTATATCAGCCAAACAACATAATCTTGGCTTATCAGTAAGGTAGATTAGGTTAGAAGAAAAAGGTTCAAACAAGCTCAAAATATGAACCTATGAGTTTCAAAAATATGCATGGCTCTAATTGTTTAAATCTTGAGCCAAAGATAGAAGCAAACTAGTTCTAATATGCCCAGAACTTGAACCAGAGAAACAAAGAGAGAACAACTCAAACAAGCCTAAAAAATAGAGCTGAAGAAAAGAGAAGGATGTTCCTAGACTTTTAGATCTTAAGCCTTCACCATTTTTCTTTAACTTTTTGCAAATTTTTGTCTATGTGCAGCCTATTTTTATGCCATAGATATGCATCAAGTCAAACTGCTTAATCTTGGCTTGACTGCTTTTAATTTTCTGTTTTAGAATTTAGTGAATAAAAATCTGTCAGACAGTCTAATCCTGACAGATAGTAGTTAGGTAGAGAAGGTTATGAATTCAACTGTTTAATCTGAGTTCATGGAGAAATAAGGGTAGAAATAGACTAGATTTATGTTTTCTCAAAAGAATAAAATGTTTTGTCAAAAGAGCTTTCCAATCCAAATGCACTCTGAAAGAAGAAAAAATGTTAGATCATTAGGATTGGGTAAGTAGAGAGATTGTTTTGATAGAATTCCATTGTTTTTTATGGTTGCTAACATTGTCAGAGAAAAATAATATCAACAAAGGAAAGAAAGTTGCAACCAAATGGATCAGGCATTGATCAGCTTCTAGAGAAAACATGTCTGAATTTCTTGACATTTTCAAGAAGATGCCATCCCCATGTGGAGCCACTGTTAGTCACCTATAAAAATTTGTCATATCAAATGGTGGATAGATCTTTTTTAGACTTCAAGAAACAATTTCATGGCCAAATTGTGAGTTCTTAAAGTCTTATGAAGTTAACTAATCCTTATTTAATCTTCACTTATGTTTCCCTTATAAACTTGAAAAATCTGTTGTTTGCCTGAAGAGAATACTACTTAAAATCCCTTTTTTCCCCTCATTTTACCCCTCCTTTCACTCATAAAAAAACCCCATTTTCATCCCTTTTCTTCCATGAAAATTCCTCCATAAGCCTTCATTTAACCTTCAAAATCTTCCAAATACCCTTTAAAATCATTTGGTCTCCTTCCATTTGTGTTAAAAAAGCCTTCTTTCCTCTATCGGAACCCTCAATTTCCCTTAATAAACTCAGTTTTTAAGCCAAAAATCAGTCTTTTTCACTATAAAAGTTTTTAGCCCCCGAGGGCTTAACTTTCATAACCGTCTACTTCATAGGACCTTTAGCCCCGTAACCGGGCGCTTAAAGAGACTAAACTCCTTTCCAGACTCTGTCAAAAACCTTATTTTCCTTTGTTATTTCATAAAACCCGACTTTCCTTATGTTTCAAATAAAACTCGACAGTTCAAAGTTGTAGTGAATATCAACCGTAGATCTAAATTGATCAATAGCCAGAGGCTCATTGCATCGCGCATCCGCTTTGGTTCCTCCTTTTTATTCATTTCCTTCAAAATTTGTGATGCGATCAAACCCTAGCCGTCGATCAATCCATCCGATCCAACAGTCAATCCACAATCGCATCACAACTTTTCATTTTACCCTTTGTTTCCCCCCCCCCAAGCCGATGCGATCCTGCGATTTAATCTGGACCTTCGAATCCACAAGAATTGATGGCCAAGATTTAATCGCACTCCACTTGCAGCCCTTACCATCACACCCACCGATCAATTCTCTACTGTCGATCGTCCTTTAATCCGATGCTCGATACTTCATCGCATCGCAAAAATCCCTCTATTCCTTCCCCTTTCCTCCTCCGACTTGCGATCAAATTTGGGCCATCCATTCCAAATATCCAACGGTCCAGATCAAGCCCGACTTCCCTTTGTTATTTCATAAATCCCGACAGTGTAATTCCTCAGTAAAGATCCACCGTTGCTCTTTGCAGATCAACGGTCCACATTTCACCCGATCTCCGCCCGACCCCATGCCTCATATTCCTTTCATTACCCCGAAATTAAATCTGAGCCGTCAATCATTTAGATCCTACGGTCTACATTCAACCTGATAGGCCCAAATTCTTTGGGACCTATCTCCCCCATCGATAGATCTCCACCGTCCATTCCTGAGATTCGACGGTCTAGATCTAAACTGCCCTTGACCCTGCCCACCATTTCTGCTTGCGCATCTTACCCCATCGCGCTCTCATTCGCACCGTCAGATCTCTCTGCCTTTCATCCGACAGTAGAAACTCCATATCGTGTGATTTCAAGCCTGAAATTTAATGCCAAAAAATTACGCGTTATGGGAAATTTTAAAAGGACACGTGTCAAGCGCAGACCCATATCGCGTTGTTTTGGCAAAAATTCTAAAATCACTTTGGAGCAGCGCGAAACCAACGGTTTTTTTTTAGCCGAAACCACTTTTTTCCACCACTTTAAATTTTTCATATTTTAATCTTTGTCGTCCATTGTTCCATCCAACGGCTCTAATTTTGTTTTACCTCCCAGCCTTTGCCCTTTGATTTTTCTCCCCGAACAGTTCACCAATCCTTCTCCACCGTCGATCTATGAAGATCAACGATTCTGATTAAATCCTTCCCCCCATTCATTTTCCCGTCATCAAAACCCCCAAGCACTTCATTCAAGGAATCCCAACCATTGATCATCCTAGATCAACGACTCTTATTCTCTCTGCGACCCCAAACTTCATTTAGCCCATTTTCACTTATGCCAAAGATTTTTCCATTTTTCACTACATTTTCCTCCATTCAACTATAACTTTTCCCCTTCTAAAGTATAAAACTCTCGATTGATCTCAGCCATTGATCAACCCAGATCAACGGCCCGGACTTAATCTGACCCCCATTCATCCAACCGACTCCCCTGTTGACCCCAGCAATAAAATCCTGCCCGTTGGTTGATTTCATCCAATGGTCACAATTAAACCTAACCACCAAAGCAGCCTTATCCTATTCCTTCACGGATTTTCTTAACTTTTATGTGTTTTTTCACATTTTAAAGGTTTTTTAACTGTTTGAAAATAAAATCAAAGGCCGGGGATGACGATCCATCAAGCCACTATTCATGAAGAAGATCAATCTGCAGGGTTCGGAATTATGATTTATCTGTGCCTCATGAGCACTGGTAACATTATAAAACCCTTTGCGCACCTGCAAAAGCAATAAAAACATATTGAACCTTAATCAGACAAAGAGTATCAGTGTTAAAGGATAAAATCACAGCAGAGATGAAGAATTCAAGGTTTTAACATAGTTCTGAGGGATTAAGGCATAAATTTGACTATCAAAAGCCTAATTCACAAAGTTAAAGATAGTATGAAGACCAGAAGACATAAATTAAGCCTAATCATACCTAAAACACAGATCTAAAGTAAATTGAAGATGTTTTAGGGAAAGACAAAGAAATATATCAGTCCGAGAAGCCTCCACTGCCACATCAGAGGCTAATTGAATCCTCTCTAGCTACCAAAAGCCACTTGTAGCCTCAAAGCAATCAAAGAAGGCCTAGTTATTGCTAGAACATAAGATATTTTCCTAAAGACAGACCAACAGTTATTTCAAATCAAAGGAACTTATTACAACTGTCAGCAAAGTTATTACAAAGATAAGAAAGAACTTTAAAGTCAAAACAATCTCTCCCAAGTAGCTAATAACTTAATGAAAATCAATTAATACAGAGGAAACATCAGGAAATTCTCCATTGAGCCCCTCAAAGGCCGAGAAGCATTAAACTGTATTAATTGAGCCTAGAGATATTTTCTTTCATCCCACCTCCTCTTTTATTCTATAAATACCTCTGTAGAAGATGAGACAAAGGTTGGTCTCTGAATATATGATGCATGTAAATAGTTTCCTGAAGCTGCTATAAGCACTGTTTGTAATTGAAGATACCTAAGTTGAGATGAGAAGTTTGAAGCAGTAGCGAACCACTGGACTTGATGATTGTAACTGGTTTGAACATCAAATACAAGATGATTTATGGGATCCTGGTCTATGTCAACAATGATGTGTTTCTTATTGTAAATTGTTATTTTCTTTTTGTTACCATTTTGTCCACTTTCTGTGATAAAGAACAACAAATATAGAGCTATGATTTACTGTAAAAAGGACCCTACTCTCACTGATAAGATTTATCTTTATGTTTTCTTCCAATTGTGTATTTAGGAATGATTTAATATAGTCCAAGCAATTAAGGAATTTTGGTGTTCCCACATCTTATTGTCTGAACTTTAAACGTTGTTCTTGAATGTTAATTTCATTACTTGATAAATAGAGCTAAACTAGGAAAGTTTATGGTTTTCCCTGTCTCCTAGTTCCGTCTCCAAAGGTTTGTTTGAAAGTTTCCCGAAAAGTATGTTGAAAGCAGGATAGGTTCAAAGTCCTTACTTTATCTTAGACTACTTTTATGTTTATCTTGAATGTTTTCCTTTTGAATATGCTGAAAGCAGGATAGGTTAAAAGTCCTTACTTGATCTTAAGTTATTCTTTGTGTTTTTAAATTTTTTCTATTGAAAGTGCATCGAAAGCAGGCTAGTTTCGAAGTACTTACCTGATCTTAGATTACTTTTATGTCTTTATTAAGTGTATGCCAAAATCAGAATAGTTTCAAAGTACTTGCTTGATCTTAGGCTGCTCTTTGTTTTTCATTTGTTTGTTTCCCCTTCTTAGTGTTAATTCCATTCCATAAAATCAACTTAAAGAGATCCTTTGACATAGATGACTTGCCCCATGGACCACTCTTGAACCTTGCTATTTCAATTAAATCCTATTATACCTCCATAGCCCAATGGATTGAAGCTGATTCTTGCCTATCTTGTTAGTTGAATCACTCTCTCACTTTCATACACCTTCACCCTTCATTTAGACTTCCCGCACCTTCACATATATTTTCCCAAGCAAAACCAAACAAAAACTTGTTCTTCATAACTAGCCTAATATCACATTTCAAGCCTTAAAGATAAATCAATCTTTACACTTATAGAGAGATCCTTCTCTGGATTCAGGAGGGTTGGATCCTAGAATCCCAAAGTAGTTCATAATGTTGTCTCTATAGCTTTATTCTTACCAATCTTATAAATTTAAAGAGGCCTAACATGACCTAGGTTCGACATGAAAAAATTAAAATTACATAAAATATTAAATATTTAATTTTAAAAAAAATCATGCACAAAAATTTAAGTATGAACAATTTAACTCCAAATACACATGTTTCCTAATTTATATTGCATGTGAGGGTGCAAATAGGAAAAATCACATCGACATATATAATGTACGAGTCCTGTGAGCCTGAGACATAAAAATAATGTCATGAAAAAATAATTGATTTAGTGGGACATAATACATTAACATCGAGTCCCTAAATGGCCTCCAGAATCCATAAATTCATCAAATTCTAACCTATGAGTCAGCGTTGCTCAACCTTTAATTTGTGTTAAATTAACTTCAACAGCAGGTTTCTAGGCAGGGTTTCCTTTGCCTTCAGCTCCAAATAGCTCAAATGCAAGCTTTGAGAAGTAAAATGAGGTTAGAAAATTAAGGGGTGCTTTTTGGAAGGTATTTTAAGGGTTTCGCTTATATTTTAAATTTATTTTTATTTTTCCTCTTTTGTAATATTCCAAAATTTTCACATGTTTATTGGAATATTAGAGTTCTTAATGAACTCAATTAATTAAGTAAATAAAGTGGGCGGAGGGACCCATAATCCTCAAAGATGAATAATATCCACTTTTTGATGTGTGAATGTGGATTAATTAGACATATATCTACATAAAGGAGTAGTGGATCAGCTCATTAATGATAGAGGAGTGGAGATCATGTCTCATTTATGAGAAAGATCATGGAGGTTGAAGCAGTCAACTAAGATCATGGAGGGAATCAAATGTAATATCATAGATCATTCATGATGTGATGATGGAGGAAGTGGTGCATTAATGCACACATGATGGAGCGAGTGACCATTTAATGCAAACATGATGGAGGACATAGAGAGATAGCGAAGTCAATCATGGAGACTTATGTCCACATGCACAACGTAGTTTAGAGGTTGGCCAAGGCTTGGGAAGGCTCACTTTGTATGTAAGGAAGATTAAGGAAGAATAGTGGGAGGCTTTGTATTATTATTTTTTATCTATTTAGATCTGGATTTGTCATTTGACATTTCTATGCACACTTATGATGTTTGCCTAAGTCTGCAGTGTTGTTTAGCACAGGGTGTTTCCGAGCGGAAATCCCACACTTACCCACGGGGAACTTCGAGTGCCTCTATTTTATGCACTGTTGTATATGTAATCCATATCTACATAATAAAATGTCTCATATATTTTTTGTATATCTATGTTGATCATAATATTATGTGTACATATTTTGTGTTTCAAATATTGTGTGTGTGTATCAATGCATTATTCAATTTTGAGATATTGCAGTGGTATTAGAGCATGATATTTGGCTCAGATTGTGGACATTATTGACAACATATGAAAAGCAGATAGTAGAGATGTAATACTATGGAGGGATTAACTTTTTCCTCATATTTGTTTAGAGATATGAAGGATCTCTCCAAGGAGATCAATGAAATGAAGAGAGAAAGGCAAAGAGAAACCTCCAGAAGGTTTTAGAATGAAGAAGGTCCCAGTACTTCTTATCAGCAGAAAAGAAGACAAGAGAATGATAGATCTCCTCATAGATCTATTATGCCCACTTTCTTTGAAGAAGGTGAATGGTATAGTAATGAAGAAATAAGAAATGTGGAACCTGAGACTCATGAGACTCTCAGTATATATCTAGAAGAGTACAAGTCATAGTCTAGAGCATTCAAGGAGAATCTAACTCTCCAACAATTCCTCAAACTCAAAGAAGAAAGAAGATCTGATAGCAGCAATAGAAGAAAGAGGCACAACATATTCTATTTGCCTACATTTGATGGATCTTCCTCAAATACTGCAAAGGCTTGGAGGAAAGAGTTAGATGCTTTTTTTAGGCTACATCCTATAGCTAAAAAAGATGTTGTTTAGATTGAAGAACTTCACCTAGAAGGTGAAGCCAATGATTGGTGGTTTGGTCACATGGAGCATGAAAAAGTGACTAAATATTCAGATTTCTTTTCAAAGTTAAGAAAGAATTTTGATAGAATAAGACCAGAGATATTTCACAAAGAGACATTTCCTGATAAGTCAAAGGAGGATGTCATTCTTGTCACTCTGGACAAAGAGTCACTACATTCACCACCAGCTGCAGAAGTACTTGTATCCAGAGGAGAGACACTTTAATATTTGCAAGATAGTCTTAAGCTCTTGACATATAGAGTCCCATGCATGATTCAGGAGATGCATGAGGAAAAGTAGGAAGACTCCAGTGCTGGTACATTGATAGAGGAGTGTCCATCACTCTTACCAGTAGTTAGAGACACCATTTTCCTGGTTGGAGGAACTCTTGTGATCTTGCAAGAGGTTCCCACACATTATTTGATCCAAGGTATGCATCCAATTTCATCTCATATTGTTTTAGTACCTCTTATTGAAACTTATGGGGACATTCGAGGATTAGAACAACATGTCGATTTGAAGAAACAACATATCACTACACAGAGGACCCTTGATATAATCAAGGAAGAGATGAATAATCATCCTAGTTTTTCATTGATGAAATACATTCAACCTTTTGAGTTGAGATGCATAATTTCAGAAGATGGGATGAGTATGATCTTATGTACAATGGTTGGATATGAGTTCTGCATTGTGCCTTCCCTTGAGACAATAGATACATCATTATGGAGTTTAGCAGTGTTGTCCACGAGCAGCAATGAGAAGAGGAGGACCCATTCCTTATGGGAGCAATCCAATGGCAACTTCAGTCATGAAGCCATGGAGAAGAATATGATAGATGGTAGACTCTTGAGATGGGAAATATTTTTCCCTTTCAAGATGACTCTTTCTTAATGAGCATCTCACATCTCAAAGAGAAACTTCTACCTACAGCAGATCCAGAACCTTATTTCTTTTGGAGGGTCGTTGATGAGAAGAAGATCTCATGGAGAGATATCATTGGAGGTTCACTTCAACATATCATGGAGTGAAAAGTTCTTCATTAGTTTGATGAGGATGGTATTCTACAATGGGAGGATACCATGTTTATGAAAAACATCATTCATCATCCACATTAGGATGAGTGGGTGAGGATGATAAGCAAGGGGTTGCATGACCACTTGCAGATATATGACATGGGCCAGCAAGAAGCTTGGCTATGTTGGTTTCTCTTGGGTGGGTATGGTTACTACCCAACAACACATATTTTCATGATCCATGCCTTGTACAACACTCATGTAATGAAGAAGGAGGCATGGTTGTGCTGGCTGCTCTTGGGTGTGTTAGTCATCAGTATTTTTTTCTTTTTATAGATGACTAAATTCTTATCCTAAATTTCTAGAAACAAAATTCATGAATATTGTGAGTTCCAGAAATCTCATTGCCTTCATTATCCTTAAGATAAAATTTTCACTATTTTACTACTCTATCAAGTCATGGCCAACCTATCACTCCCAAAAGATAAATCATGGGCTCATGCCACTCATTTTCACTATGTTTTTCCACCTCTGACCTTACCACTTTGTTTTGACTTGCCTAACCCTTCTACTTACACCTTGGATTGCCAAGTAGCCTAACCTTTTCCTCTATTCACCAAATGCCTCGAGAATTTGTGGATTCAAGCTACCTTTATAGGCTATTTAGATAAATCAAAATTAGTATTTTTGGGTTTGCAATGCATAAAGTATATCAAAAACTCTATTTTACACCTACAAACCCTAAGTCAAGTTTTCTGCCAAAGGCCAAGTCCAAAAAGCCTCCCACTAGGTCACTTAGGGTTTCACAGGTCATAGGATTTTTTTGGTGTTCTAAATATTTGTTTTTCCTGTGACAAGAGGCTGCAATAAAAGAGGAAGAAGGACAACACATGATTGTCCAAATGGATTAGAAAATCCTTCAAGAAAGGCCTCCTTGGTCAAAGCACAACTTCTGCAAAAGACGGTTGCCCATCTTAAACATTTCTGTAGGAATTATTGAGATGGCTATCAGCAAAAAAAGAGGTAAGGTAAGAGGCTAAGTCATCACTAAGGACAACCACAACAAAGGAAGAGGGAGCAGGTCTATGTACAAAGAGAATCAGGGTTTTGGGACTTATTAGCAAAACAGTGTCGCCAAGCAAGGAGTTAGTGTAAAGACCACAAGGACAAAGGCAGAACAGCACAACCAAGCACAAACTGAAGATTTTTAGAAATTATAGATGAAAAAGGGAAAAATGTGAGGTGAACTGAACATAAATGAATGAACTTGAAAGGGCTATAGAGAACTTAGAAGACAACACCAATTAATTTTCTCTAACATCCCTAAAACCTAAAGTTTTGGAAGGATGGTCAAAGAAAGTTAAATGAAGACTATGGGTCTCCATGATGACAACAAGCAGAAGTTTGAAGAATGATATCAAAAGGTGACCTCCATGGTTGGCCAAGGCAACAGTGCTTCACTCCATCCAAGGGAAGAATGCAAAGAGTATCAGGGTGAGGGAGGTCAAGATTTCAAGTGCAAAAAATTGCCTTCAAAAGGTCAAAGGAGTGAAATTATGAGTTTTGGGTTACAAGGTAAAAATTGATATGAGCAAGAGTTTGTTGTTGAGTGGATGAAAGTTATCAAACTCCAAAGAGTGAAAAAATGGAACAAAAACAAATGTGTCATTGGCACCTGCAAAAAATTAGAAGTGGCCAATGGAAAACACAGCAGGCATGATGTACAATCTTTGTCCAAATGGATATATCACTATAAATATCAGTAAAAGGTAAGAAAGATATATTTTAGGTCACTTTCACTCAAGCATGCCAAAAAGGGTAAAAAAAATAGTATCAGTTTATCAGTGCATGCCAAAAGGTTTAGTAGTGCCAACACTCCCAAATTTAAAGGAACCTCTTCATCTCTATAAGCACACTTTCACCAAAGGAGAAAAAATCACTTTGACAAGTTCAAAATCACCTGCAAAAAGGCTAAAGGGATATCAGTGAAAATTGTAAAGTGACAAAAAGAAAACATAACAAAAGTGGTTTTTATAAGTTTTATTTATTTCTTAAAAGGTATAAAAGGCCTTCTTAGTCTTTTTCCATCTCATTTTGTCATTTCAAGAGAAGAGAAGGCTTTCATAAGAAAAAATAGATTTTGGTCGATTTCTGTGCAAGGGTTACTGGCACTGCGCTTACCAGGTCTGGCGCTACGCTAATCTGCCTTTGTCCCGTTCGAAATAACACTGCGTTGCACTAATCTAAGGTGGTGTTGCACAAATCTGTGGTGCTATGCTAAGACCCGACCGACATGCACAAGACCCAACTGGCAAGCCTGCACGCGCCTGGTGCTGCGCTAATCATCGGGCAAGACTGCTGGCGCTACACCCAGATGTTGACTCGACTGCTCAGGTAGGGCGCTGTGCTAATGTAGAAGGCCCTAAAATGAAGGAGAAACTTTCCCTGAGGCTAAAAATTCATCCTCCAATTTGCCTCCAAATTCCTGCAAAGGAGGCAAAGCTGGTAGGTGGCCTATCCTCCTTATCCTCCAAGAAATTTTCATAATTTAGTGGCTAAAAAGTAATTAAACCCTAGGTCTCAAATGCATATTACACCTTTGTTTTTGGCCTCCTTGAACAAGTTAAGTATCATTTGAGGGAGTGTAAGCTAGTGTGGTTACAATTCAATTTCAAAAGAAGCCCTCTTAAGCTCCAAAGCAAGCAGCCCTAAAACCTAGCCTCCATGTCACTCATCTGTAAAGGTTTCCATCACCACCTTCTTCATTTTTCTCCTCCAAACCCCAGTTTTTCCACAAACATCTCCTATCACCATGTTAGGAGCTGAAGATAGTAGCAACAGTGGAAGAAGCCAAGGGAAAGTGAACATAGTTGAACCCCAGAGCACAGTGGCTATCACCTCATCTCCCATGATCCTCTCATGTTTCCCAAATATGGGATGTTTTAAATTTTGTGAGAAGGTCAAACTAGTACAACACCACCCAGAGCTTACAAGCTTGTTGTTCCTCAACCTCCACAATAAACAAGTGAATCTTGCAGGGGTGGATTTTGAACTATTAGCAGATACCATCTTTGATGCTATAGGTATCCCTGCTTTTGGTGAAAAATGGTTTACGAAGGCCAAATTGGACAAGGATTATTATGATCCATTTATCAATACTAGGTACAGACAAGGCTACAAGTCTTTTTTTCCCTTCACACACCTCAAACAGAGATTTTCACCCTTGATGAAAATTATCATGAAGTACTTCACCTATGACGGGAGGTGCTCCAGGATTTATTCCTACCATCTTAGACTCCTCATGCATTTCACAAAGGTTAATATGCTCAAACTTCGTTACTACCTCTATAGAAGTATGGACAAAATGTATTATGTTTTCCAAAGGAAGAGTCATTTCCAACAAACGCAAAGTGTATTTCACCATTCCCTAATCAAGATGGTGGTAATACATCAGTTGGAACAACATGGTATACCATGGGAGGTATTCATAGCACATGAAGTCTTCACAAGCCCACAGCCTCCTCATCAACCAAACTTTCCCTCCTCATCTACACAAGTTCCCTCACCTCAAGGAAACCTCCCTTCTTCCCCTTCTCTTGATCCATCAAATGAAAAGGATAAGAGTGGCAATGATGAACCAAGTAATGACAGTAAGGGTAATGATGATGATTTAAGCCCTCTAGGAGAAGAAAACATGGAGATAGATGATTATGATGGGCTAAATCAAGAAGATTAACAGAGTGCTGACAATGAGGGAAATGAAACCAGTGAGGAAGAGGAAATTGATGAAAAGGTGGGGACAAAAATTGATGAGGAAGAAGAAGAAGGAAATAATGAAGAGGAAGAAGATACAAAAATGGAGGAGGATGATAAAAATGAAACAAATGAACAAGAGGATAAAGGAAATAGTCTAAGAAATGATGGTTATTCAAGCCAGCAAGAAGATACAGAGGCAGAATTTGAAGAAAAGGGCAGTGAACATGACAGTGATGAATATGAAAATAGTGAGCAAAACAATGACAATATGCAAGAGGAAAATGAGGAATATGAAGAGCTGGATAGTGCATAAACTAATGGTAGCTCTGATACCAATGAGACAAACACAATGAAAAAGAGGCATATGATAAGGAAGATAGTAAGGGACAAGACAGCAAGGAGGATAATAGTCATGACAGTCATGACAACAATCAACCCTTCAGTGATTATGAAAATGATGACAGTGCAGAAGATGAAGATGAAGATAACCCTAGTCATGATGACAATGAAAAAGGGGAAGAGGCTCATAGTCTAAATGATGATCACAGCCATGGAAAAGAGACCAAAAAAATCACCATCACACCTCTTGCATGCACATATCGAAGAGAGCCAAGGCTAGTGTTGCTACCTCCAAGAGGCAATGGACTATGTCATCTACTTCAGCTCAACCACTAGAGAGGGGAAAATAAAAGGAAGAAGAAGAAGAGGATCATGAGGTAGAAAGGGACTTTGAAATCATTCAGGTGCATAGTGATGAGGAAGAAGAGGCAAGGATCTCAAACTAACTCATCCAAAACAAAAATTTACTCATTGAAGACCTTCAAGCCAATCTGAATAGAGCCCAAAGTGTGAATGATGCCCTTGACTTGGAAAATAGGCAGCTAGGAGCACGAATTTCTATCTATGAATCTAGAGCCATTAAAGCCCAGAAAGAAGCCCAAAAGGCACAAGTGAAACTAGAAGAGTTCATGGGCACTTACGAAGAGAGTGAAAATGAGGAAGGTAAATCTAGGAGTAGGCCTAGAACCATGGGATTGAAGAAGGCATTAGCAAAACAAAAAGAACAAGAAGAAACCCTAGTATAACAGCTTCCCCTTGATCAGCTTTTGGCCATGGAGATAGCATAGGATCGAGATCCTTGGTTGGAAAGAGCCAACATGCACTCGAAGGCTAAATTAGAGAAGGCCAACAAGAGTCTTGACCTTCAAAGAAGGATGACTAAACATTATGCCCGGAGAAACCAAATTGCAAGAGCCAAACTAAAGAAGGCCCAAGTCAAGATCCAGGCACTAAAAGAAGAAAAATTTCAAGCTAGACTTTCAGTTTTGGCACACGCTTCTCTACAGGTCTCTCAAACCCCTTGAAGGAGACCTCCACCAATTTTGAGGGAATTTGGACAAGTTTTTGTTTTTTGAGATTTTGGAGGCCTATTAGCGCAGCACCACTGGTGCTACGCTTTTCCCTGGAGCATAATTAGAGGGAAAATTATACATTTTTGGGCTTCTCATCACTATTACACTATGCTCAAAAAATTTCAGAGAAATTGGAGCAGTTTTGACCCCTCAAAAGGTAAAAAAACACCTAAATTTTCACCATTCTGCCTCCTTTTCAGGCCTGGCACTGTGCACAGAGAAGTGTTTTGATTTTGAAATTTTTCACAGGTTACAGGGGCTGGATCATAAAACCAAGAGTATGTTTTTAAATTATACTCATCAGGCTTTCCAAAGGGCCATCATGGAGCAAAATCCGACATCAGGAAGACCCCCAAAACTTGGCTACAACAGGACCTATTTTCTGCCTAAGGTGGCACTGCGCAAATGGAAAACATTGTGTGTTTTGGACCAAAAGTCAACAAAGCACACCCATTTATTGCAAAATCATATTTTTGTGTTTTTTAGAAAATCACTCTAGAATTAGGTGCTAGAATTTATTTTGGCATTTATTTCATGGGATATTTTGTGCCTTCGGCCTTGCATGGTTTCTTGGGCATTAATGACATTTATGAGTGATTTTGACATTTTCCAACCCTATCTAGGGTTTTTTCCCTCCTTTTCTGATTTAAATAGAGCATGAGGGTTTTCATTGTAAATGTTGACATTTGATGAGTTTTGAGAGCAATATATGGTTTTCTTGAGCTTGAAGAGGAAATTGGTTTTGTGGAGTTTCTGAATGCCTTGTTTTGATGAATGATGAAGGAGGATAGCTTGCAGGATCCCTGAGCTTGGTTATTGGTGAAGTTTTTCTCCCTTATGTTATTTTTTTCTCATGTTTTCATTATGTTTCCATCCCTCTATGCTGCATTGTAACAGAAGAGTATAGGTTAAGAAATGTTCATTGAGGCACCTTAGTCCTTCTTATTTCTATTGTCTTTGTGTTTTCCTCTGTTGGGTTTGTTTAAGGAATTCTTAGCTGCTCCTTATACCTCCTTATGCTTGTTTATTCCATGAATGTAATACAGTAGTTTCAAATATGTTTAATGGTTATCCATGCCTATTTGATACTATTTAAACTCTGTTTTGGAATCTCTCTTTGAAGTATTACTTGTTAGGTTTTAGCCAAAGAGACCATGTTTTGATCATGCCCTTTTTCCATGCTTGAGAGGTTTCCTTAAAGTTATTTGTAGCTTGATCATTTATGTTCAGGCATTCCCTCTTCATTGATTAAATTTTGTTGTTATCTTGAATGTTTTCTAAAACTTGAAGGTGAAATCACTAAGAGTTAGATATGTTTCTTGCTCTCTATGGTTCATTGAATTGTTCATCTTGAATGCTTGTTTACTTAAAGTATAATCTAAGTGCTATTGGTTTTCCCTACCTTATTTCTATTTTCTTATGTTGGTCATGTATTTGAGACATCTTGTTTAAGAGGTATTTTTTTAAGGATTCTTTACTGCCCTTAGACACCTACTTTTTTCACCAACTTATTGTTCATTACACTTCACACATACCTTAAGGATCTAGTTGACCAAGCTATATTTTCCCTATTATGCATCTTGTTTCATTTTTGATATATCCATGAATTTCATTGACTCCATAGCCCAATCATTTGTAGACCTCTCACTCCACCTATTCTACTTGACCATCTTACCCAACCAAACAAACAACAAACCCTACACTTAAAAACTAGCCTAAAATCAAACCCTAATAGAAAAAAGTTCACATCATTTGCATATAATAGAGAGAGCCCTCTCTGAGTCTAGGAAGGCTAGGTCCTAGGACTCCAAAGATTGGTTTCATGTTACCCTGTGCATTTGGTCGACCAATTTTCTAAATCACGGGACACTGACATTCTAACGATCACGGTGGGACCTTCTGAGTGAGTAACAATCTAAGTATTCCTTAGGACTTCAGAAAACCCACAAAGATCCTTTAGATTGGTATTCAGTTGCTAATGGTGGACAACAGCCTGCCTTAAAAGAGTTGAAATCATCCACCTGGCAACTCCAAAACTCTCAATAGACCTAAATACTCCACTGGAGGAAGAACTTGAAACATGACCAGTCATCCTAGAAAGAAAGAGCACTCAGGCCTAGGTTGGATTCAAGAAATTGTTGTTTTTATCTATAACTATGTTCTATCCTACTTTAAGCTTGATCAAGAATACACTGATGACATCTACATTGATAATTGGAAATATCTCAAGCCTCGAAAAGCTAAGCCTCAAATTTCAAACCATGAGCAGACTTATACATTTGTGCCTACCCTGGATTCACCTGTGGAAGACCTAGTGAAACATGACCCTCATGCTACCTTTCCTGCTCTTGTTGAAACCTAAAATAGTCATAAATATCTTTTTGCACTACCTATACCCACAAAGGTCCCAGAAAGATACAAGCCTCTAGTTTTTCCTCCTATCCTCCGGGCACTCCTTGCAAATCTTGCAAATAAACTACCCAGATTTGATGGAGAAAGCTAAAAAGTCATTGCTAAAGAACACATTCAAAATCTTGAGAATTTACTTGACCTGTTTGAAATAGGAGAAGATGATGTGTGTATTATAATTTTTTCCTTATCATTCCAAGGAAAAATTAAGAGTTGGTTTAAGGACCTTCCAGCTGCAAGCATTATCAATTTTCATCAATTCACTCAAGTCTTCCTAGATAGGTGGGTGGTCATGGGAAATGAAGTTCTCATCATAAAGGAATATGACCATTTAAAAAGACAACCAGGGGAGATAGTACAAGACTTTTTAGCCAGGTTCAATAAAGTATACAATGAAATACCTACTAAGATAAAGCCACCTTTAGGGTGGGCTCTCTTGCACTACCCAAGTGTTTTTGACCCATAGATGGTTTTCCAGATAAGAGAAATAGATCCTTCGACCCTGGTGGAAATGAAAAGGATAGAAGTTAATGTGGAATCCAACATACTAAACAGGGAGGCAAATCTAAGAGTAATAGAGAAAGACAAAGCAGAACAAGAGAGATTGATATCTTCAGAGGCAAAGCTAGAGATGTTGACAGATACAATAAAAAAAATTATGCATATAATTTGCAGGAAAGAGGAAGAGTACAAGGTTGAGGTTGGTGATGATTATTCAAAGAAGCCAGTACCATTTTCTTGGGAAGAACAAAATCAGTCATTTCAATGCAAAGATATCTATCAAAACATACTTGCTGAGCAAGGTTGCAAAGAATAAGATGCAGAAAGTTGTCAAGTAAGTACTATATGCCTTCCTACATCTTGTGCTTCACTATTAAGAGAGTATTACAAGAAAACTAGAAATAGAAACAATGTAGAATGCTCTAAAGAATCAGTAAGGGAAGAAATGGATAATACAAACCATTTTTCAAATCTAGAATTTCTCCCCTCAAATCATCTTGGTATGACTGTTTGGATTACAAAACCAGAAATGGAAGATGAGACAACACCTCTTGTGTCCCTACCCTTATGCTTCGAGTCATTTTAGATTGCTAAAGGTGAAGCTATTGGCCATGAACACTCTCCTTTTCATATGGTGGAACAATCTACTGATCAAGTGTGCATAATGAATGACATTCCTCCTATGAATAAGCTGCCCAAATATGATCAATATGATTATGATTATGTTCTCAAGACTCAAGATAACACTACAAAACAATCAGTGATTAGTTTGTGGGACAAAGGCAATAATTTTCAACAACTCAAATATAGTGATTAGAAAATACCACTCATCTATGACAGTGAATAAGAAAGTGCAAAAAGCTGGGGAGAAAGGGAAGGGTATTTACCTCTTTGTTGTGCTTCCTTTCAATTCATCAAAGACAACCTTAATGCAATCAGAAGTCAACAATATTTGGGTATTGATTTTAACAACAAAGAACACATTCAACCCTATGTCCAGCCTTCATAAGAGAAAGAGAACATCTATGGCTCTATCCAATCAGGTTTTCTAGAGGACAACATGGCAATATACGATGAGTCTGATAGTGCAGATGATCATGAGGAAGAGAATGAGTTCCTTTCCCAAAATATTCCCAAGCTTAGCCAAGTGGAGGAAGAAGCAGTCCTGGATCAAGCTTATTTTCCAAATCCTCACATTCAAGTATTATTTCAAGATCCCTTTGCTGATTTATTAGAGACATATAAAGGAGGGGTATGCCATGTCAAGAGAAGTTTCACGCAGAATTTCAATAATATTTTAGGCTCTACTGTTCAAACACTAGTAAGGTGGGAGTGTCCTTTTGATTTTTTCACCACACTCAATGAGCTGAAACAAAATCCCTCATGGAATCATCTACTTGACTGGTTATATTGGAAAAGGGAGTTAACCAAATGAATGTATATATTGTATAAGTTAGATTAGGATAGATAGGCAAGCGAATAAGCTCAACACTATGAGTATCTTTCTACCTTTAGTTTTAGATTTTTATGACCAAAAAGAGAGAAAAAAGTAAAAAACAAAGAAAAAATGAAAAAGAGGGCAGATGATTTGAAAAGAGGTGCAACCCCATACCCAAAAAATAGTAGTACTGAAAGTGTGCAAGCCTAAATTCCACCACTTGTGCCAAAAAATTTTGTTCAATCATCTAGCCTAATCATGGATGAACATGTTTTCAATTTATTGCTGATAAGTTAGTGAAAGAGAGCTTGTCAAATCATTCAAACTTGACTTGTCAAAAAGAATAGATTAGGAATGAAAGATACCGGTTCCACATGCTCAAAACTGAACCAAAGAGAAAGATGGTGATCCATACCAAATGATAAATCATAGCCTTATTTTTCTAGTTTTGTTTGTACAAAAATAATGTTTGTGTGCAACTTGTCCTAATGCCACAACTCATGGTAAGACAGATTGCCTAATCCTGATTTAAACCATGTTTTAATTTCATGTCAATAGATTAGAGAAGGAAGTCTATCATACAACTTAATATTGACAGTCAAATAGTCTAGGTAGAGAATAAAAAGAGTTCACTAGCATAATCTGGACTCTTGCTAGTGAAAAGAGTAGAAGTAGATAGTTTTTTTTGCTTTCAAAAGAATAAAATGTCAAGGGTTTTCCAGTTCAAGTGCACCCTAGGAAGAAAAAATGTTAGGCAAGTAGGTTGGTTAGGTAGAGATGAAGTTGAGCTAATCATGTTTTTCATATTATTGAGATCACAACTTCAAAGAAGCATCAGCAAATGAGAATAAGTAAAAATATGCCCAATGGATGAGGCATTGATCTTCATAAAACTAGAGATCTGATGTTCTGGACACCTCATGAAAAGGAGTTTCCCTCCCCAAGTGGAGCCACTGTTAGTCATCAATAATTTTTGCTTTTTATAGATGACTAAATGCTTATCCTAGATTTCAAGAAACAAAATTGATGAATATTGTGAGTTCTAGAAATCTCACTGCCTTCATTATCCTTAAGATACATTTTCACTATTTTACTACCCTATCAAGTCATGGCCAGCATATCACTCCCAGAAGACCAATCATGAGCTCATGCCACTCATTTGCACTATGTGTTTCCACCTCTTACGTTACCACTTTTTTTTTACTTGCCTAACCCTTCTACTTACACCTTGGATTGCCAAGTAGCCTAACCTTTTCCCTTATTCACCAAATGCCTCAAGCATTGGTGGTTTCAAGCTACCTTTCTAGGCTCTTTAGATAAATCAAAATCAGTAGTTTTGGATCTGTAATGCATAAAGTCTATCAAAAAAAAAATTTACACCTACAAACCCTAAGTCAAGTTTTCAGCCAAAGGCTAAGTCCAAAAAGCCTCCCACTAGATCACCTAGGGTTTCACAAGTCATAGGATTGTTTTGGTGTTCTAAATATTTTTTTTTCTTGTGCCAAGAGGCTGCAATCAAAGAGGAAGAAGGACAACACATTGTTTGAGGAAATAATACCTAAAGGTCTTGGGTTGACAACCTTCACAGATCAGGGGCATGCCTTTCAAGAAGGACTCACTTTAACCAAATTTTATACGGAAAAATAGATGCTACTAGTTGTAGAACTTACTCATAAGTCCCTCGGTTGATGTAGATCTCGCGGGGTGCAAACCCCTGCAAAAATTTGTGCTCTGAAACCTGTAAATCCACAAATAATGGACACAAAAACCTAGTTGTACAACATATATATTTACTAGATGTTAGTGAAAACCATATATAATATCATGAAAACAATATGAAATGTTCAATTAATGATTATTACACATGTATAAAGCATCATTAATGCGTAAATATCGGGAACAAGATGGATCTTCTTATTATGAATGACACGTACAGTAATCAAAACATGGAGAGATCACCTGAATCCTACCACGGCCTTTCGAGCATACCTTCCTTTGGATCCTTCTAGCCCTAGCCTCGTAATAATTCTTGCAAAATGTGTGCACCATCCTTTGGATTCGTCCAGCCCTCACCTCACAAGAATTCTTCCAAGATGTGTGCACACTAGATGTCATATAGGATGATGAGCATCTCAAGGAAAAAAGGGTTTCCTGAATATACCTAGGAAGTGCAGGAGGCACAGGAATATAAGACTTGAAATAGGTCTCCAACATAGTATAATATCTATAATTTTCTCTCTCCCTTAGGCCATGCACATGAGGGTCTTTTATACTCCCCAAAATTAGTTTGAGCAGTTGGAAACATTTAGGCCATGGGCTGGGGTGGTTGAATTACGGGAATAACCATCAACCCTGCCTCGAAAATAGGGAATATCATATATTTTTTAATGATTAGAAAGGTATACACAGATATATATGAATGGACTTGCGTATACGTGGAAAAGTCTAGGCAAATTCGCATATGGGTTTTAAGATACTGTTTTTTGTGAAGATGTTCAAGTCTGAGGGGAAAGGGTGCCCAAGGCCAAAGTATCAATAATCAAGCATATGAAGGTGGAAAATGATGCTATAAAATATTCCCCCTAATATATGAGGTCAGAAGGGGTACATGATGGCCGAAATATATTATGTGCATATAAAGAACCTTGTAAAGACGAGAGAGAACTTCACCAGATTTCAGCCTGCCAAAAAACCAATGAAATAGTTCAGAGAAATAGCTCATGTTTGAGGCAGGTATACCCATGCTCAGTGAAAGAAAAGCATGCCCGCATATAAAGTACAGAGCGGATCCAACATGTATACTAAGTATAATGGAATTGTAAAGTACATAGTGAATCATCTGATCATTGCCCGAAAGTACAAGTCAAAATCAAGTCCAAGTATCACATATAGAAGAATGATCAATGATGCTGCAATAGATATCTGTTCACATGAGTAAGAACTGAATCTCCGGGCACCAAATCATAATAGGTGGAACACATGGTACAATCACGCAACTCGGTAGCCAACATATAAGATGTTTTTGTACTGAAAATGAAAAATATAAGGGTGGATGGCATCACTGGCAGAAAACTGGATGAACTATCAAAGTGAACTAAATCATGCTAATGCAAATCGAAGGTCTTCACCGATCACTATGGAACAATTCTTCACAATGGGAATAAATGAGCTGAAGTCGACCATGTGAGAAATTGTTTGATTTCCAGTCATTAATGGATACCATTAAAAAATGTGAGATAACTCACCGATAATGATAATGAGTGTCAGGGTGCCCCAGTACAATCTAACAAGTGCGAATGAATGAGTTGAATTAGAACACTTGTAAGAATCCATTAATCAGGAGGCAATGATGTATCCTCACTGTCGACAGTGAAGAGTCTACCACTAATGACTGCAAACCCTAAGTTACTGACAAAATGACTCTATAACTTATTCCCAGAGCAATGAGTCGGAGTTGATGGGAAAAGATCTGCTAGAAGGAAGGCATTAAGGCATCCCACATCAGTGCAGTGTGAGTGTAACCCGCAAGCCAAGATTTGGAAGGAATCAGACGAAGTAGAGTGAATGAACCAACCCGAAGTATGCTTCCGATATGCATAAGATGAAGCTAGCACACGGTAGAAACCCTATGAATCAACCAATAATGAGAGCTGACAAAGAGGCGAGATATCCACCGATAGGGTCAAATGGAAATCAAGGTAATACACAAATCCCAAGTGTGATAATGTATGTTGATGTTGAACATAAGAGAAACCACTTAGTCAAAGACCCATAATGATGATCAAATGTTGAGCACAAGGTCACCTATCAATCATGTGAATAGGGCCAGGGTGCGGCTCTAGGTTTTCTCTCAGAAAAATATGTCGTAGTCGATAAGAGAGAAACCCGATGGAAAGAATTCAATGGAGACCTTCTCAAACCAGCATGAGCAAAGGACCAAACATATGATGTGATAGAACAAGATACTGAAAATACTAGGAAGGCCAACTGAAAAATAAGTCAAGATACACTGCAGAATGGCTGACTCAGGTTAAAATTCCCTTGAACAAAAGCACGACTCATGTTTGACTATGGCAGAAAATGATAACTCTTTATAAATTTGTTATGCAGGAGGCAAAAACAAACTCTCCATATGATTGGAAGAGATAACCAATCAGGGAAGAACTGACTTATGAAACAAGGTTATGGCTTCTCCTATGTCAAAACTAAAACCATCCCAAATGAAGGAAAGACATAGCTCTATGTGCTTTGTTCAAGGGCGAAAAAATGACACTGTAACTACCATCAAAATATGAAGTAATATCTCATTCCCGCTCTTTTTGATATATTTGATTTTTTTGTCTTCTCATATAGTAAGCCTGAAAAAGAATAAAATAATGCTATAGTACAATGGATAGAACGAGTATCAGGAAACAGATGCAATAGTTCCTGGGATAGGAACAATCCTATGCTCAATGCAAGATGGCAGAAACCGGTAAGTGATACTCAAAGGACTGTTCCATCCATGGGTAAAATGGTATCAAGTCATGATAGCGAAGTGATTGCATGGTTAACTTGTATAGAGATTCATGGTCAAAATATGGCTTAAACAGCGAGTCCAAATGGAGCCAACTGAAGGCCAAGATAAACAAGTAGCCAATATGAAATGAAGTGATACAACTCAACAACACTAGGGAGCCTCTAGGGTAATAGCCAGAAAAAAATCATAGTGAAGAAGAAGAAGAAGAATGAAGCTTCAATGCATAATTCATGGCGGGACTAAAGAGGACTCCCAAGCCTACATAAAGTGCGGCATGGGTGACAAGTGCTAGTGAGGAACTAACTAGGAAGCCCATGTAAAGGAAGGCTCTACCACCAAGTCATGATTTATAAATCAGCGAGTGAAATGGATTAAGTACTCATGACATGATGGGATCAACCCTATGGAAAGTGATAAGAATGGAGGCTAGCATGCAGAATGCAATGGAATGTGGATTCCCTAACCTATATGTCAGTTAAAATCATATACCTACCATGACAAGTCTGCGGTCATGGATTCGAAAAATCAGGAAAAATCTCAATTTCAGTAAAATGTACCTAAAAACATACCCCCCCCAACACTTACAAGCAACACGGTTATGCAGCTTAAGATAGATTTGAAAAATAAGCATAATGAAATTTTGCAAAAAAAAATCAATTTCTGGGCATAAATACTCATTTTACCTCATATTTGGTTCATTGTTACTTTGCTGAAGTGGAGAAAGGAGCTATGGAGAAAATCCCCTTTCCTCAAAATAGGAGAAATCAACCATCAAATTTCACCGGATCAGCTAGGTAAGCTCTAAATCCATCATTTCCATCAATTTAATTCATATATAGGATAAAAAATTTGAGTTTTCATCGTAGGAAAGATTTTTTTTTATTGACCTTTATGCACATACGCGACTGTACTCAAAGGAAGTCATGTATGCGCAGTCCTTGAATGTAAAAAATGAACCTAATGAAGAATTTAATGGATTTTTTTAGGATATCTATCGCTTGGAGGGAACGTGAGCATAGTGCCATCGACAATGAAGTGATGGAAGATCAAAATTCGCTCAATATCCTTCGAAATTGCAGTTTGCTTAAATTTTTCAAAATGCCAAAAATGAAAAGTAATGTTCGGTTGCTCCAAATGCTGGTGGATAACTGGGAACCAGAAGAAGACTACTTCATGATTGATCAAATGCCCATACGCATAGAAGGGGAAGACATTTACTTCATTACAGGACTCTCTCGACGAGGAAATCCAGTAGATTTACATGGAAAGCCGGTGGGAGGGCTTAAAGTGGATGATTATGTCCATGTTTATTGCGTAGAGGGGTCTCAGAAAGTAGGGACTCAGATTGCAATCAAATATTTGTCAGAACTGCATATGAAAATTCTCCTCTTCACCATTGGTAGGGTAGCAGGGTCTGCTTCCTTACACCAGGCTTCGAGGACACAGATGAGTATTGAGGTCGAATGCTTGATTCACCTCTTTGACTGGTGTAGTACACTACTGAATAACATGAAGATATAGTTAACCTCTATCCGGAAATAAAAAACAAATAATTTTGGGTATGGGACCATCTTACTTACATTCTTCTTTGAGAGGATTCCAGGAATTCGACCTAAAGTTATCTCATTCATCAACAACCCCAGAGATCTAAGAATAGCCCGGTGGGCTGATTTGATGAAGAGATTGGGGGGAAGTGAAGTTCCCCGAACCACTTGGGATGACGAGTTCTTCCAATGGTGGGAGGAACAAGTTATCACCATGGAGGATTATCCCTATGCTGGGATGGATTTTCGTGGTAATCCAGACTTAGTCCTTCCACCTGGTGTTGCATGGGGTGCAATCGGTGAGACTGAAATTTTTGATTATATGATTTTTTTGATTGATTTTTTCAATATATGCAACAATGAATTTTTATTTTTTTATTGGACTCAAATTACTTACAAAATTATTTGATTACCATGATATAGATATGGGACCAGTGCGTCCTGAGGGATACCCAAGGCACAAACGTCATATAGGCGAAGCGGATGCTGAAGACCATGGTAGAACCCTACATGTCATTCAGAGAAACTTGGAGAGTTTAACTCGCCAAGTGCCTATGTCTGCAGTAGAGGACCTACCATAGGCTATCCAGAGATGGGTAGTCGGGGTACTGTGAGACTGGGTGCGGTTATTCCGCCATGTGGCTACTGCTTTTGTGTTCTATAGGAACATGAACGTTTGGCAGGGACCATATATTTTACCGGATGACTGTACTATATTTTTGATACTAAACATGATCAGGCATAAGCCCTAGTTTTGTAGGACATATGGGTCCAAATTTTTGTATATCTTTTTGAACATTCAGATGATGTATATATATACAATGATTTATATGATGCGATGAAAAAAATGTATGAAAATGTATGATGAATTTGATTATTTGATTAAAGTATTGAATGATGAATATGCCAATCAATTGCTTGATTAGCCAATGAGTCTGCCATCCAATTGTCAGCTAAAGGAATATGAATAAATGCTATAAATTGAAATGGTACTTGTAACAAATCTACCCTAAAAAACAATCGGAGAAAAAATGGATCCCGAACCTGATATGTATTGTTCAACTATGACACCACTAGCTGGGAGTCCAAGAAAACTACTAATGAATCAACACCAAAAGATATTGCCTCCGAGAGTAGATAAATTAGTGCAGTGTTTTCTGCTACATTGTTTGAAGCATGACCAATGCAGACCCCTCTTGAAACTAACATATGACTGGATGGATAACGAAGTACCCAAGCCGCAGAAGCCAAGTTCTGGGTGTGTCTACTAGCACCATCGACAAAACCAAAATGACTCATGACATCCAACACAACCTGCCAAAGTAGATCAAAAACATAACCATCACATCATAGAATAAAAAATCGAATACTTACAAAAACAAAAACAAAAATATATACAAAAATCAAGATGCCAGGCCAAGGCCTAGACATAATACTTTTTTAGATAGAGCCCATTTCTGGGCTCCGCCAAATCATTTCCCTCAAAATCAACCAAGGCATAAGCTCCTTTTTTGAGGACCTTCTTAACGATGAATGGGCCATACCACATAGACTTAAACTTACCTGCCGGAAGGGCATCCTTCTCCTGGACATAAACCAAGACAAGGTCTCCTTTAGATAAAACCCTGGGTTTGATCACTTTATCGTACTAAAATTTAACCCATTTCTTATGTGCCTTGTTCATCATGGCGGCATCTCGATGCTACTCATCGAGATGTTCCAGATGAAAGAGACGTTCTTCGAGACTAGAGGTGTCAGGAAGAATTTCTACGGCTAACTTAAGAGAAGGAATTTCACACTCAATGGGAAATATGGATTCCAACCCATAAGTTAGTTGAAACGGATTAAAACCAGTGGAAGTTTTCACTGACATCCGGTATGCCCAAAGTGTAGGATACAACATAATATGCCAGTTGGATTGAGCATTATCAATTATCCGTTGAAGAATTGTCTTCAAGGATTTGTTCAGGACTTCCACTTGCCCATTGGCCTAAGGATAATGTTAGAGTCAGCCTTTGCAGCTTTCCTCCAGTGATCAAACATGCTCTTACAAAGATATTTTAAGGTGTCGAGGTCAAATTTTGTCATTTCAATGAGTCTTCAAGCAAAATTTGGTCACTAGGCATTAGGTCTAGGGTTTGTTTTCACTCTTTTCAAAGTTGTCCAAATGTCGGTCCAAGTCACCATTCAGCTGAGTGTGCCATCATTCAGAGGCTTGTCATCATCATGTCAAGTTCCATTGAGTCATTTTACACCTTGTTCATGCTTCAGTTGTGCCTAGGTAAGGTCCATTTCCCTCTCCTAGGGTTTTGGAGGTAATTTCTCTTGGATGGTCAAATCATTGGAAAAAATTGTATCCTAATGTTCACACACCTTCCCCTATCCTTAATATACCTTATTAAACACTTCCCATCACTGAGATCCCCCAAATTCCTCAATTTTGCACAAACCCTAGTTTCTTGCCACAACTTGGCAATTTTCTAGGCTAGGCCTGTGTTTTTCCATTTTTGACCCCTTCCCCTCACTTAATCTCTGAGATTACACTTTCCCCTACTTCCTAACATCCCTCCATACTTCCCAAAATTTCCCCAAGAATTTAAAATCCCCTTATCCCCTTCATTTCGCTTCATTTCGACAAAATCCCTTGTTTCACACATCGGGATCGGTTTCACTCAAAAGATGTTTCAGAGCAATAAAAGATGAATTTTGGAAAACTAAGAGATTTTTTTGTCCAAAACATGCCAAGGAAGAAAAACCTCCTTCACTTTTTACACAGGTGTCATGGTTTTAGAGAAATGTCAAAAATACCGTTGCCTCAAGAGAATTGATGCACCTGTTGGGAGTAGTGTTGGGAGATTTGATTTTTAACAGGGCAAATGAGCTCAAAATTGGGAAATTCTACTTGGGTTGGATAGCCAACATCCAAATCTTTCCAACGAGATATCATGAGCTCAATTTGGATGCCGGGAAGTACCTCAAAATCAGGTTGAAAGGTGCGCGGCCCACTTGTTTCAGGGGTGAGACCCACTTAAATTTTCGGCTGAATTTTCAACTTCCAGCTCAGAGTTTCGGCCAGTTTGGACCAGTTTTGCTTGGGGATGAAATTTTTGAGTTATTATGATGTAAATTTATGTTTGGCATGTAACTTTGGTTCATTTTTACCTATTCTAGAATATTCACTCTTACAAAAGTGAAAATCATGTAAATGAATCAGTTTCCACTCTTTTAGAGGCAAGTTGTTAGCTGCCTAGATTTTAGTTCCTTGATTAGAATTTGGTTGAAACTGACCCCTGAAGGAGGAATTCGACCCCTAGAGGTGTGGGAAGGGGTTAGGATGATCTATATGATGTAATTTCTCAATCATTTTCAGAGGTTGGAGAGGTTGGACTCTTGGGAGACTTTTGGTACCATTGTACATATTTTTTCATATTTTGGCTAAGGAAAGATCAGAGGTTTTGCGGCACTTGTTGGGATCCTTGTGGTGTTTTGTTCTTGATGGTGTTTTCTCTCTGTTTACTATAATTTCTTCATGTTTAATGTATGCCATTCCTTTCATATGCTTCTGAACTAAATTGAATGAGTAGATGAGGCTGAATCCATTGTTTACCGTGCTCTGCCTTTGAATTCCTTTAGTTCTATATGTTTTCGACTGTTTGGAGAGGATCCAAGTTCTTCTTTGCCCTCTTCAGCTCCTCATCAGTCTGATCTGTCTGTATATCCAATCAAAATCATCAAGACATTCACCTACCTCGCCCCAACTCGAAATCTGCAAAGGTCTGACCTTATCCCCGGACCCAAAATTTGTTTTTCCCATTTCTCCAACGAAAACCCAAAAATCAAAAATCAAACATACCTATCTCTTTACTAGCCTAAAATCAGTTCCTTTTTAAAGTCATCTCGCACCCTATTGCTCATTTTATCGAGATTGACGGAGAGAGCCCTCTCCTGTCCTCGTAGGGCTAGCTACGAGGCTGAGCGTGGTTTGATGTGGCCTTGAGTTTTACCTCATTTCAGCCTGAGGTAGATTTGAGCGCTAACATAGTGGCGACCATACTGGGGAAGAATTGGTTTGCTTGTTGATGTCATTTGTTTCATTAGCTACAGACGGAGTCTGAAGTCACGCCAGGAAGCCTTCGAACTGCACATTGCTCTGCGAGTGCATAGTAGATAAACGCTGCTTCAGTCCATCTCCGGTCTAGCTTGTGAATGTGACACTCAACTTGTAGATTGTCTTGCCCCAGTATATGTATCAAGATCAGATCTGATGGTTGATGGTGGACAACGATCAGACATAAGAAGGCTGAAACCATTCACCTGGTGACTCCAATTCAAAGTCTGGAGGACTGACTCTTTCTCTGAGAAAATGGAAGGATCTTACACAAAGTTCAGGTATCTAAAGTGGAATGGTATTCAGGATCTAGTCTGCTTTCTTGTAAATTACTTCTTTGCTGTTCTTGAAGCTATCTTGAAGGTTTTTCAGAATTTGTTGTATGATAAAGGTGATCAAAATCTTCACTCGACCCATTCAAAAAGTGTAAATGCTGAGTTTCCCTTTGATCCTGGTCTCCTTACTTTTCCCACATATTATGATGACTTTCTTTAGAGTGATGAGATAGAAAACAAAACTGATCCCACAGCTCTTGTACATGCCCCTACACCTTGTAAAATTCCAGATCGGTACAAACCTCTTGTTTTACCTTCTGTTCTTCATGCTTTTCCTGCAAATTATGACCTATATCTACCAAGATTTGATGGTGAATGTAACAATGTCAATGTTGAGCAACATGTGCAGAATGTTGAGACTTTTCTAGATCTTTTTGAAGTTGATGATGAAGATGTTAGTATTAGGATTTTTGCTCTTTCTTTGCAAGGCCAAGTGAAGAGTTGGTTTAAAGCCCTGCCTGATGCGAGCATTTCAGATTTCCAGCAGTTTGTCAAATTTTTCCTTGACAGGTGGATGATTGAACAGAACTTTTTTATTATTATAGATGAGTATAACCAGCTGAAAAGATTGCCAGAAGAGACAGTACAACAATTTTCTGCTAGATTTAACCAAGTATATTTTTCGATGCCAGCTGATATAAGACCTTCTCCTAGATCTGCTCTCTTGCACTACCCGGGTGCCTTTGATCCGGAAATGGAGTCATTATATATATTGTTGCAACGCTTCAACATTGTAGAACAAGGCAAAAGAAATGTAGAGGTCTAATTTGTCGATCTTGAGGGCAAGGTTGAAGGAAGAGGGAAGAAGAATGTTTCCGAGCAGCTGACACTTTCAGAGGAAAATCTTGATCTTTTCGTAAACACAGTAGAAGAGATGGTGCGGAAAATGACTGCAAAAAATGAAAATGACATTCGAGAACAAGTGGCTGACCCAAAACATTTTGTTTCTGATCCCAGTAGTCATAGTGATTGTTTTATAGATCAGTGTGAAGAAGAGAGAGCTGTTGATATGATGTGTATGTTTGATGATGAATTGCCTCAGTTTGATCAGTATGATGATGATTATGTTCTCCAAAAAGAAGCTAATCTTGCAGACAAATCAATAGCTAGTTTGTGTGAGGAGGAAGTTCACTTTCAGCAGCTCGAGTACAGTGATCAACCGATGCATATCAGCTATGGCAATGATGAGGAAAGTGCAGAAAACTTTGATGTAAGTGAAGGATCTTTGCCTTTTTGTTTTGATTCGTTTCAGTTTATTAGAGATAACTTCCATGCAATCAGAAATCAAACGTCAACAAGTCTTGATCTAGATCGTCTTGAGGGCAACGAAAGTTTCTCATATTCAGACTTGCAGCTCCTAAAAGTCATTGATTGTCAAGTTGCAGCTGAAGACTTGGAAGTAGGCACACATGATTTAATGATACAAGGTGACTCCGTACCATTTTGTTTTGAATCATTTCAGTTTTTGAGAAAAAAATTGCATAGTAAATCTTCAAATGAGCAGCCCATAGGAAATCAACAATCTCTCAGTGTTAATGTTGAGGATGAGACAGATAATGAGATTTTTGAGCAGCTTGTAGCATCAGATTTGCAGCCATCCAGTGTAATTGAAGGTCAGATTACAGATGAAGTTGTGGAAGATGAAATACATGATTTGATGATGCAGGAAAATTCTATACCCTTTTGTTTCGAGGCATTTCAGTTTATAAGGCAGAATATTCGTAATATGTCTCAAGGAAAAGAGGAACAACCAGTAGGATGTCATACAGTTTCAAGGGATACAGTGCAGCAGTCTTCTCAAGTTTTTGATGATCCTATTGCTCGTGTGTTGGATGATGTTTGTTATAAAAATTCTGCTCCATTAGCTAACCATGTGCCCAAAAAGAATGTTGATGATAATCTTATTCAAAGGTCACCTTCATTGTCTTGTTTAACAGATTGTTCATTGCATAGCACATGTCAAGATTTCCATTCATATGAAGAGATTGATGAAGGAGACTTTTGTTCTGTCTGGAATCAGCAACAGAGTTTGATTTTTCATGAATTTCAGGATCCTTTTGACAGCTTGCTGCAATCACCAAAGAAAAGCACCGCAGATGTGAGGAAAAGTTTAATATCAAGGTATGGAGATTATCTGGACCAGAGCTATGTTTATGAAGATCCTTTCACAGTATTCTTGCAGTCATCCAGTCGATTTATGCTTTGCAAGTTTATCAGCAGTCCACTTGATTCAAAGTTTCCATGGGAGTTTCCTGTCAGTAGTTGTTTCTCGTTGTTCATAAGCAAGAATTTGGGAAGAAATCAAACAAAGTTAAATGCGTATGCTTATATGCGATGGCATCACGTTCCATTTGACTCGACTGTGGTGTAGTGTAGAATTAGAGTAGGTTGTATTGAATAAGCTCTACTTTGAGCATCTTTTCCAGTTTGTCAGTTGTGTTTAAGTATCGAGTCAGTTTTTAGTTGAGTGAGAGTCATTTTGTGTCATCAAGTCATATTATAAATTATACTTACGAGTTTTTTATTCCATCACTCCAATGGATAAGGCACCTGTCTTTCTCCCAAGATCACGTTCTTGCACTCTGAAGGGAGTCAGCCATCCTATTGAGCTAATGTTAGAGCGCCTTGCGTACCCTCCCTCCAAAGGATCAAACATGTTTTACAAAGTGATTTACAGTGTCAAGCTCAAATTTTGGCTCTCTGGTAGTATTCACAAACCGAAGCTTGAAGGCATTAGGTTCAGGGGTTGTCGACTCGCTGTGCTGTCCAAATGTCGCATCCATGTGTCAGCTCATTCAAATCGAGTACCATCATTCGTAGGAAGCCATCATTGTTTCGTGTTCTATTGGGTCATTTTACAGCTTGTTCATGCTTCAGTTGTGCCTAGGTAAGGTCCATTTCCCTCTCCTAGGGTTTTGGAGGTAATTTCTCTTGGATGGTCAAATCATCGAAAAGACTTGTATCCTGATGTTCACACACCTTCCCCTATCCTTAACATACCTTATTAAACACTTCCCATCACTGAGATCCCTCAAATTCCTCATTTTTGCACAAACCCTAGTTTCTTGCCACAACTTGGCAATTTTCTAGGCTAGGCCTGTGTTTTGCCCTTTTGGACCCCTTCCCCTCACTCAATCTCTGAGATTCCACTTTCCCCTACTTCCTAACATCCCTCCCTATTTCCCAAAATTTCCCCAAGAATTTAGAAGCCCCTTATCCCCTTCATTTCGCTTCATTTCGACAAAATTCCTTGTTTCACACATCGGGATAAGTTTCACTCAAAAGATGTTTTAGAGAAATAAAAGATGAATTTTGAAAAACTGAGAGAGGTTTTTGTCCAAAACATGCCAAGGAAGAAAACCCTCCTTCACTTTTTACACAGGTATAATGGTTTTAGATAAATGTAAAAAATACCGTTGTCTCAAGAGAATTGATGCACCTGCTGGGAGTAGTGTTGGGAGATTTGATTTTTGACAGGGAAAATGAGCTCCAAATTGGGAAATTCCACTTGGGTTGGATATCCAACATCCAGATATTTCCAACAAGCTATCATGAGCTCAATTTGGATGCCGGGAAGTACCTCAAAATCAGGTTGAAAGGCGCGCGACCCACTTGTTTTAGGGGTGAGACCCACTTAAATTTTTGGCTGAATTTTCAACTTCCAGCTCAGAGTTTCGGCCAGTTTGGACCAGTTTTGCTTGGGGATGAAATTTTTGAGTTATTATGATGTAAATTTATGTTTGGCATGTAACTTTGGTTCATTTTTACCTATTCTAGAAGATTCACTCTTAAAAAAGTGAAAATCATGTAAATGAATCAGTTTCCACTCTTTTAGAGGCAAGTTGTTAGCTGCCTAGATTTTAGCTCCTTGATTAGAATTTGTTGGAACTACTCCTAGAAGGAGGATTTCGACCCCTAGAGGTGTGGGAAGGGGTTAGAGTGATCTATATATTGTAATTTCTGATACATTCTACAGGTTGGACTCTTGGGAGACTTTTGGCACCATTGTACATATTTTTTCATATTTTGGCTAAGGAAAGATCAGAGGTTTTGTGGCACTTGTTGGGATCCTTGTGGTGTTCTGTTCTTGATGGTGTTTTCTCTTTGTTTACTGTAAGTTTCTTCATGTTTAATGTATGCCATCCTTTCATATTCTTCTGAACTAAATTGAATGAGTAAATGAGGTTGAATCCATTGTTTACAGTGCTCTGCCTTTGAATTCAGTTAGTTCTATATGTTTTTCGACTGTTTGGAGAGGATCCAAGTTCTTCTTTGCCCTCTTCAGCTCCTTGTCGGTCTAATCTGTCCATATATCCAATCAAAAGCATCAAGACATTCACCTACCTCGCCCCAACTCGAAATCTGCAAAGGTCTGACCTTATCCCCGGACCCAAAATTTGTTTTTCCCATTTCTCCAACGAAAACCCAAAAATAAAAAATCAAACTTACCTATCTCTTTACTAGCCTAAAATCAGTTCCTTTTTAAAGTCATCTCGCACCCGATTGCTCATTTTATTTAAAGATTGACGGGGAGAGAGTCTTCTTTTCTCCCCGCCCTCGAGGGGCTAGCTGCCAAGCTAAGTGTGGCTGACGTAGCCTTGAGTTTTATCCTATTTCTCAGAACTCGAGGCAGATTTGAGCGCTTACAATAGTGGCGACCATACCGAAATAAAATTGCTAGTGAGTTAGTGTTACTGATTTATAGTTGCTGTGCATTTTAGTTCAAGTCACGCTGTAGCTTTCGAATCGCAGCCGCCCTTGCGAGTGTACAGTAGACAAACGTCGGCCTGGCCGATATTAACTACTTAATTGTGAATACTTAATCAACTGCCCCGCACATGTACTTCTAGTTCGTATCCGAAGTGGCGATGTAATGATCGTGACATAAGAAGGCCGAAATCGTTCACTCGGTGACTCCAATTCAAAGTCTGGAGGACTAAATCTTTCTCTGAGAAAATGGAAGGATCTTACACAAAGTTCAGGTATCTAAAGTGGAATGGTATTCAGGATCTAATCTGCTTTCTTGTAAATTACTTCTTCGCTGGTCTTGAACCTGTCCTGAAAGTTTTTCAAAATTTGTTGTATGAGAAAGGTCATCAAAATCTTCACTCGACCCATTCAAAAAGTGTGAATACTGAGTTTCCCTTTGATCCTGGCCTCCTTACTTTTCCCACATATTATGATGACTTTCTTCAGAGTGATGAGCTAGAAAACAAAACTGATCCCACGGCTCTTGTACATGCCCCTACACCTTGTAAAATTCCAGATTGGTACAAACCTCTTGTTTTACCTTCTGTTCTTCATGCTTTTCCTGCAAATTATGACCTATATCTACCAAGATTTGACGGTGAATGTAACAATGTCAATGCTGAGCAACATGTGCAGAATGTTGAGACTTTTCTAGATCTTTTTGAAGTTGATTATGAAGATGTTAGTATTAGGCTTTTTGCTCTTTCTTTGCAAGGCCAAGTGAAGAGTTGGTTTAAAGCCCTGCCTGATGCGAGCATTTCAGATTTCCAGCAGTTTGTCAAAGTTTTCCTTGATAGGTGGATGATCGGACAGAACTTTTTGTTGATTATAGAGGAGTATAACCAGCTGAAAAGATTGCCAGGGGAGACAGTACAACAATTTTCTGCTAGATTTAACCAAGTATATTTTTCGATGCCAGTTGATATAAGACCTTCTCCTAGATCTGCTCTCTTGCACTACCCGGGTGCCTTTGATCCGGAAATGGAGTTTCAGCTGAGAGAAAAGAATATTGCAACAATTCACGAGATGCAGAACAAGGCAGTGAATGTAGAGGCTCATTTGCTGATCTTGAGGGCAAGGTTGAAGGAAGAAGAAAAGAAGAATGTTTCAGAGCAGCTGACACTTTCAGAGGAAAAGCTTGATCTTTTCGTAAACGCAGTAGAAGAGATGGTGCGGAAAATAACTGCAAAAAATGAAAATGACATTCAAGAACAAGTTTCTGATCCAAAACAATTTGTTTCTGATCCCAGTAGTCATAGTGATTGTTTTATAGATCATTGTGAAGAAGAGAGAGTTGTTGATATGATGTGTATGTTTGATGATGTGTTTTGTACTGATGAATTGCCTCAGTTTGATCAGTATGATGATGATTATGTTCTCCAAACAGAATCTAATCTTGCAGACAAATCACTAGCTAGTTTGTGCGAGGAGGAAGTTCACTTTCAGCAACTCGAGTACAGTGATCAACCGATGCATATCAGCTATGGCAATGATGAGGAAAGTGCAGAAAATTTTGATGTAAGTGAAGGATCTTTGCCTTTTTGTTTTGATTCGTTTCAGTTTATTAGAGCTAACTTCCATGCAATCAGAAATCAAACGTCAACAAGTCTTGATCTGGATCGTCTTGAGGGCAATGAAAGTTTCTCATATTCAGACTTGCAGCCCCTAAAAGTCATTGATTGTCAAGTTGCAGCTGAATACTTGGAAGTAGGCACACATGATTTAATGATACAAGGTGACTCCGTACCATTTTGTTTTGAATCATTTCAGTTTTTGAGAAAAAAATTGCATAGTAAATCTTCAAATGAGCAGCCCATAGGTAATCAACAATCTCTCAGTGTTAATGTTGAGGATGAGACAGATAACGAGATTTTTGAGCAGCTTGTAGCATCAGATTTGCATCCATCCAATGCAATTGAAGGTCAGATAACAGATGAAGTTGTGGAAGATGAAATACATGATTTGATGATGCAGGAAAATTCTATACCCTTTTGTTTCGAGGCATTTCAGTTTATAAGGCAGAATATCCGTAATATGTCTCAAGGAAAAGAAGAACAGCTAGTAGGATGTCATACACTTTCAAGGGATACAGTGCAACAGTCTTCTCAAGTTTTTGATGATCGTATTGCTCATGTGTTGGATGATGTTTGTTATAAAAATTCTGCTCCATTAGCTAACCATGTGCCCGAAAAGAATGTTGATGATAATCTTATTCAAAGGTCACCTTCATTGTCTTGTTTAACAGATTGTTCATTGCATAGCACATGTCAAGATTTCCATTCATATGAGGAGATTGATGAAGGAGACGTTTGTTCTGTCTGGAATCAGCAACAGAGTTTGATTTTTCATGAATTTCAGGATCCTTTTGACAGCTTGCTGCAATCACCAAAGAAAAGCACCGCAGATGTGAGGAAAAGTTTAAGATCAAGGTATGGAGATTATCTGGACCAGAGCTATGTTTATGAAGATCCTTTCGCGGTATTCTTGCAGTCATCCAGTCAATTCATGCTTTGCAAGTTTATTAGCAGTCCACTTGGTTCAAAGTTTCCATGGGAGTTGCCTTTCGATTCTTTCCTTTTCCTGTGCATCAGTAAGCATGTGGGAAGAAATCAAACAACAACCAACATGCTTACATGGTTGCATTGGCTGTTCCATTTCACTTGATCGGGTGGTGAAAAGTACAATTAGAGTAGGTTTGATGAATAAGCTCTACTTTGAGCATCTTTTCCAGTTTGTCAGTTATGTTTAAGTATCAAGTCAGTTCTTAGTTGAGTGAGAGTCAATTTGTGTCATCAATTCATCAGTTTTCAGTCATGCATTTTAGTTTGAGTTTTTGATTCCATTGCCCAATGGATAAGGCACTGGTCTGCTCTCCCAAAGATTTGTCGTTCTTGGCACCTCCAAGGAGCTACCATCCCCATTGGAGCCAATGTTAGAGTCAGCCTTTGCAGCTTTCCTTCAGTGATCAAACATGCTCTTACAAAGTGATTTTAAGGTGTCAAGGTCAAATTTTGTCATTCCAATGAGTCTTCAAACAAAATTTGGTCACTAGGCATTAGGTCTAGGGTTTGTTTTCACTCTTTTCAAAGTTGTCCAAATGTCGGTCCATGTCACCATTCAGCTGAGTGTATCATCATTCAAAGGGTTTTCATCATCATGTCAAGTTCCATTGGGTCATTTTACATCTTGTTCATGCTTCAGTTGTGCCTAGGTAAGGTCCATTTCCCTCTCCTAGGGTTTTGGAGGTAATTTCTTTTGGATGGTCAAATCATCGAAAAGACTTGTATCCTGATGTTCACACACCTTCCCCTATCCTTAATATACCTTATTAAACACTTCCCATCACTGAGATCCCCCAAATTCCTCATTTTTGCACAAACCCTAGTTTCTTGCCACAACTTGGCAATTTTCTAGGCTAGGCCTGTGTTTTGCCTTTTTGGACCCCTTCCCCTCACTCAATCTCTAAGATTCCACTTTCCCCTACTTCCTAACATCCCTCCTTACTTCCAGAAATTTCCCCAAGAATTTAGAAGCCCCTTATCCCCTTCATTTGTACAGCTGACAAAATTACATTTTGATAGAGACATTTCACTGAAGGTCTTTGGAAGAAATAAAAGATGCATTTTGGAAAACTGAGAGAGGTTTTTGTCCAAACCATGCCAAGGAAGAAAACCCTCCTTCACTTTTTACACAGGTGTCATGGTTTTAGAGAAATGTCAAAAATACCGTTGCCTTAAGAGAATTGATGCACCTGCTGGGAGTAGTGTTGGGAGATTTGATTTTTGATAGGGCAAATGAGCTCCAAATTGGGAAATTCCACTTGGGTTGGATAGCCAACATCCAGAGCTTTCCACAGAGCTATTATGAGCTCAATTTGGATGCCAGGAAGTACCTCAAAACCAGGTTGAACGGCGCGCGACCCACTTGTTTCAGGGGTGAGACCCACTTAAGCGCCACTGACCCGGTGTAAGTTAAGGCAGGCGCGACCCACTTGGCTGAGGTGGGGCCACTTAAATTTTGGCACTGAATTTTCAACTTCATTCCAGTTTCCCCGGCTTGATTTGGACCGGTTTGCTTGGGGATGAAATTTTTGAGTTATTATGATGTAAATTGTGTTTGGCATGTAACACAGTTCATTTTTACCTATTCTAGAAGATTCACTCTCAAGAAGTGAAAATCTGTGTAAATGAATCAGTTTCCTCCCTTTTAGAGGCAAGTTGTTTAGATGCCTATATTCTAGCTCCTTGTTTAGAATTAGTTGGAACTGCTCCTAGAAGGAGGAATTTTACCCCTAGAGGTGTGGGAAGGGGTTAGGAGGTCTATATGATGTGATTTCTCAATCATTTTCAGAGGTTGGATAGGTTGGACTCTTGGGAAGATTTTGGCACACTATTGTACATATTTTTCATATTTTGGCTAAGGAAAGGAAAAGTCAGTTTTACGCTTTACTTGTTGATTCTGTGGTCTTTCTATTTCTTATTGATTAGCTCTCTACATTATACTCAATTTCTTTATTATTTTTTTCTAGTATTCAGCACCTTAACAATATTGACAGACAGAATGAATGAACAGATGAGGTTGAATCCATTATTTCCATTCTTTCTTTGCTTTGATTCATTGGTTCTTATTTTATGTATTTCCATTTGATTTGAGAGGATCCAAGTTCTTCTTTGCCCTCTTCAGCTCCTCGTCGGTCTGATCTGTCCGTATATCCAATCAAAAGCATCAAGACATTCACCTACCTCACCCCAACTCGAAATCTGCAAAGCTCTGACCTTATCCCCGGACCCAAAGTTTGTTTTTCCCATTTCTCCAATGAAAAATAAAAAATAAAAAATCAAACTTACCTATCTCTTTACTAGCCTAAAATCAGCTCCTATCGTAAGTCATCTCGCACCCTATTGCTTATTTTATCGAGATTGACGGAGAGAGCCCTCTCCTGCCCTCGTAGGGCTAGCTACGAGGCTAAGCGTGGTTTGATGTAGCCTTGATTTTTATCTCATTTCAGCCTGAGGTAGATTTGAGCGCTAACAAGATGAAATCATGAATGTACAAATAGGTTCCAATGGTGGACACCAAGAAGTATGTGGCTTCCCCCACAACCATCACAAAAATAGCCAAAATCAAGGCTACAAGTAGCTGCAAGTACATTGTACCAAGTGCAAGAAGGGATGATCCTCCTTGATTAATTGCTGCTCATATAAAGTAAAGAGGTACATAATGTGAAATTATACCTTCTCTACCATGTACTTGAGACCTTGAGCTGAAATGGCTCATCTGAATGCTCTCCCTCTCCTCTAATGAGTAAGGTAATGGTTGTGCCAACCCCTCCAAAAACAACCGGGCTCTACATCTATCCATATGCTGATGTAGATCATGCGAAATTATCTCCAAAGTGAACTCCTCTAGCAAAGTGAAGTATGAATCCAAGTGCATAGCTAGGAAGTCCTCATATGCTACATGCAAATAATTTCTCCTTGAGACTAGAAACTCTAGTCAAGAAGAGTCTTCCATGATGATAGATGATCATATCATCCACTAAGTATCTGCCATCTCCATCAAGGCCATCCAAAAACCATGCATGCATCAAGATCCTGGGACCTCTCAACCAAAGCTAAGTCCTCCAACATGGATCAATCCTCCACATAGACAGTGCTGGTAATCTGCAATAAAGTGCTCCCATCATGCTGTTTCCTATTACCTTGACATCCTCTCATGCCAAATTTATCCTCCAAGTTGCTGCCATGTCAACATGCAGCTACTCATGCTCAAGAGAAATGATGATCTCTGAAAATGAGCCTCCCATGAGAGACTATCACCTCCAAAGCATCTCTCGATCCTAGGTAATGTAAGCATGAGTGGCCTCCATCTACTCCAATGCATGAAGGAGTCCTTCCTCAAAGGAATTATCATCTCTCTCACCAAATCTATGGAACAGTCAACCTACACCATGAAGATGCAATCCTCTATCCTTGCAGCACCATCTGCTAGCGTAGTATGACTGATGAGAGTGGGTGATGCTGAAAATGAGAGGGTCTCTCCCTCCTCCTTGAGTCTATCCCAAACTCTTTGCGCTGCTGAAATCTCCCAAGGTTTCCACCCTCCTAAAATCAAGGTGTAAGGCCCCAAATGTGGAGCATCCAACCTCCTCTATTGATCTAGTGGTCTCCTTGGTGCAATGTCTCCATGCAGTGAGACACCATCATCAAGAGATGGTTGAATGCATGAAGGGAGAAAACCCTCCATGCTTCCACTATGAAATCCAATCATCATCTTAGGTGCATCAACCTCATAAAATAGATAGGGTGTGTGCTCCTCATCACATGATGCTGATCATCCTCCCTATCTCCTCCTTTTATCTCCATAGCTCTGCACCCTACTATCAATGGCACAGATGTATCATGAGTTGTGCCTTGATCTCTACATGGGAGATCCTGGGGAATTTCTTGCAAAGGCACAATAATCCCTCTATATGGAGCAAGAGCTCCTCTTTCCTCTGCATGAGGCACTGGATCAACTCTAGCTATACCAACGTAGTTTCCCTCCTCCTCATCAATATGTAGGGGCAAATTCTCCAAAATCTGATCTCCTTTTGAAAAGAAAAAACCTCCATGTTCTCTTGTGCAAGAATATGAGATGGATACCTTGCCTCCAACAAGGTGTGATGCAAGATTTCAGCCTTATCATCAAGGTTATGAAATGGATCTAATTTTATGTTTCCTTTCCTTGCATGAAAAATCCTGGTTTGTTTCTCTGCATGTGTTTCAAATTTCCTCCCACCAAATCCTTCCATCATTACTTCAATGAATCTGAAATAGGAAGAAGTATTTGCATCCTTTAAGAACATGAATCAAATATCCACCATGCATAGGTCTTACCTCTAAAGTGCAGCACCGCAAATTCGATAGCACCTCCTTTGGAAACTTTGTGCTGCTACAACATGGTCTTTAGCTCTTCTACCCATGCTTTGGCTGAACATGTAGGTGAACCCCTGAAAGTATATAGAATAAATCTATCTTGCTACTGGACTCCCTTCATCTTAGACTTGAAAAAACCCATGAAGTGAGATGATCTCTGAATGTCGGAGTTTGAGACTCATACTCTTTTTTGAAAACATTCAAGATTTTTCGTCTTGATCACCTCTCCTTCTTTTCCCATCTCTTCCATGACAAACTGCACATGTGACTATGCTGTGCATCTAAGGATGTGACTGCATGCTCACATTCCTCATCAGAAACCCTAGAGCTTGTTTCTGTTTCGAACCCTTATCGATATTCTTCAAATCTCTCCCTTCTCTTTTGCTTGTGGCTCCCATGAAAGCCCCAGGTGAATTGAGGGAGAAGCTTGGCTAGCTCATCTCCTTTTTATTTCTTCTTCTCCACAAAGTGGAGTCTTCCTCATCTTCTTAGATGGCATCTTGGTGAAGATCCACAAGATGATCCAAGATTATGCTCTGATACCACTGTAATGTTCCTTTTTCAGAAACATTGTCAAATGACAAGGAAATATATTCCAGAGATGGACTGAACAGGAATTTACTAGATTTTTCACCTTCAAAAGGAAAGATGAACCCTAGAGGCTTCCTGGCCCAGTATTAGACTCTGTCTATAGAGTGATTGTCAAAGGACAATATCCCCAAGAGGGAATACAACACTATTGGGAATCTTGCAAGATGACCCAAAGATGCAGCTACAACAATATAAAGACATAAACTAGAAATAGTAGTGAATAAAAATTATGCCAAAATGTATGAAACCCTTGAGCCATTTTATTATGAAATAATAGTAGCAAAATGATACAATGAACAGAAAACACATGCCAAAATACACAATACTGCATCATAGCAGAATACCCATGAATAGGGACTACACTGTCACATGAGGGAGACTACTACACTGAGTGTAAAACATCATAGGACCTGCATATATATGGCTCATACATCATTAGGAGAGAAGATCTAGCTCCCAATCACTACCTCAAGTCAATCCTAGAAGGGTTGGTTGAAATCTACAAAACTGCAAAATGCCGGAGTTGCTGGGTAGCTGCAGCAACTCAATACATAGAATTGAATGGAGAAGGATGAATGTTTGAAGCTGATTAAGAGCCCTTCTCCTTTGGAAATCTGAAGTGCAAGGTTGATCCCTACACCAAAGATCTCGCCCTTTGAAATTTCTGCAAAACGCTCACTGCAAATGTGCTCCAGCTAGAACGTAGTCTATGAGAATATTTGCACTATGACTGATGGAAATGGTTGGAATCCTTCCAATGATAGTGGATTATGCTCAGAAAACATCCTCACTAACCTCCCGAAAGTAAAGAACTTCCCTCTAAAATATCAGCTAGAAATGGTGTTGTAGGAAACCTCCAGCAACACCCAGCTACACTACACAATAATCTGCTACAGACACTGCGCTGATGAAGATGGATGATGTTATGGCATGAATGCCAGAATATGGAGGATGAGTGCAATCCTTCCTGAGCTACTCAAGAAGGAGAGGAAATCCTAAACAGGACTCCCTCGTGCCCGATGGAACTACAGCTCTGCTGAACAACAAGAGGCAACAATTTGTCTCTCTAGACAAATAATCAATTGATCTAAGATAATCTCTATGGGCTGCCTTGCTCCTCTTCTAAACTCAATGAGCCTTCACCTTCCTTCCTCTAGAATTTTCCTCCCTCATGGAATATTCCTCTACTAAAACTGCGATGTCCCACTTAGAGCTCTCCAACTCATGCAAACGCAGTTTGACTTGGTCAACTAAGCCTTGTCCATTTTCATTTTAACCTCTTTCACACATGAGGGTGTGAAATCCAGCTCCATGATAATCCATATTCACATTTTAAGGGATTTTATTCCTATTTATTACATGAATGGGTCACTTTACCTATTTTTATTCAACAAAATGAAAATATGCAACTATAATGTTCCATTTTAGCTTGAGGCTAAAATTGGGAACATTACAGAAGCTTAGATGCTCTTTGAATATTTTAGATTGAGATTCATATTCTTGGAGATAGTCACCAAGAGTCTCCTCTTTTGGTGTCTCTCCTTCTTCTCCTTCTCTTGCTAGGAATGTAGGCATGCTACAACGTTGCAGATCAGATTGTGTGGCTGAATGCTCACACACATAGTAAGAAGTACTGGGGCTTCCTTCATGTGCAAATATCCTCAAGGGATCTACATGTATTTCTTTCCTCATTCTCCTGATTTCATTTTTAAGCTCATGCAAATTTTGGAGCAGAGTTTTTGAAAACCCTTTCCCTTTCATTCTTCCAAATAAAGGGGTTTGACGCTTTTCTTTTGTGTCTTCAGTGTAATCATACTTCTTCTGTCTTCTTGTTATATACCTCTTCTCTCTGTTAGCAGGAGGCTCCCCTTCTGTGGAAGGCATATTGGCTTCTTAAGAAAGCACAGGCTATGCCAAGATGATGCTCTGATACCACTGTAATATCCCCAAAATGGGATTGTCAACAATGCATGTCTAAAAAATGCATTTTTCATAAATGGATGTTGCAGAAATCCAAATTAGCCCTTGGATCCCTTAGATATTACAATCTAAGTCCTAAATCCAAGAGGAGATCAGAAACAAATCATTCTATGTGAGGTAAACAGGTCACCCACACCTAGTATGGCTTCAAAAATGCCCAAGCAAGGGACTGCAGCAACACAAAATAATAATGCTCATAAAATAATGCATTTTATCTTGTCAGTAGTAGGAGGCCAATATGGAGGCTAAAAATTCACTAGTACAACAGAAAATCATATTTACAATGTGGCCCATACAGTGTACAAGAGAAAATAGAAGACTTATACATAAAGAAATCCTCAAAAAGAGGTGCTACAACACATATATTGACTGCAAAAGGCTTGACAACATTATTTTATAGAGTGTACTGTAGAAATATATTACAACTTAGTTATAGAGCAAAATAATGCATGAACAGTCAGATCTATGATAGATCCATACACTATAATGTCTCTACTTAACATTCCCCTTGGGGATTTCAGCAAATCATGAAGCACATGGAGTAGATTTGAGATTCTATGCAGCAGATCTGTGGATCTATTAAGAATTTCTGAAGTATATATAGGAGTATTCAGATTAGATCTGAATATGACATGGAGTAGAACAGAAATCCATGGATCACCACAGTGAAGGGTAGATCCCCAACACCAGATATCACACCCCAAATTTTGCCAAAAGACCCTGCAACTTTCCACTTTGTGAATAATGTAGTACTGGAAGAGGGATTGCACTGTAGGCTTGAAGAACAGTTTGGCCTGATGCCAAGATGTAGATCTAAAGCTCCAATGATTCAGAACACTCTTGCCAATGGGATAGAAGCCTTTCCCACTAAAATGGGGCACTATATTGGCCTAGATATGAGTAGATCTAGCCTCCACTTGCTGCAGCTTATAAAGAAAACCAAACCCTCAATAGCATCTACATTGTAGTTGGAAGAAGAAGCTTGGCCTTAAGCCTGATAGTGGTCAAGAAATACAAGAATCTTCCAAGAGCTACTCAAGGAAAGAGAAGGATTCCTAAACAGGAGAGCATTGTGCTAAACAACAGTATTATCTGCTAAATAGCCAAGAGAATGAGAAATTTCTAAATAGAAAAATTCTTCAAAATAATATGTTCATCAACAACCCTTCTCTTGATGTCCTCCTCTTCCTTTTATAAGGTAGAAATCTTGCCAAACCCTAAACCATCTCAATGATTTAGCTCTATTCACATGTTTAGCCTCCAACTAAAATTTTGCTATGCATCTAGGAGGTTCATTACATCTGGACAGAGTTATTGGTTCGGTCTTGTTGACCCAGTCAAGTGTCTCAATCCCTTTCACACATAAGGGTGTTTTATTAAGGAAGCCTAGATTTAGCCTTGTTCACATGGGGCATTGATTTATTTTTTTGTTTTAGGAGTTTTTATGTTCCTCCTTTATACATTTATTCATGAACAGAAAAGTAAAGAAAAATTTAATATTCCAATTAGCTTGAGGCCAATTGGGAATATTACACAGGAGTAGCGTCGTGGAGCAATGAGAATGGTGGAGGGTTAACAATCAAACAAGTGGTTTTATGATGGTGGAAAGCATTTTTCGGAGGGGATCAAGGATGGTAAGTAGAATGGCATGGGGGGTGTGAACATATATGTGCCTGCCATGCAGTAGATGGGCCAGTTTCAGAAACCTCCCATTTTAGACCCTCTCCCCCCCAGTTGTTAACTTTCAAAGGATGAAGGGGGGACAGAAAATAATGTGGGCCATCAGATGTAATGGTGGGAGAAGATATGGAATGAAAGGTGGCAGAATTTTAACGTTGATGGGATGTGTGAGTGAATGGTGGGGTTAGCTGAATTAAATAAATGTCGATCGAGGTATAAAATATAGAGACTTTAGGACTTTAGGATATGACATGAAATATGTCAAGCAACTTTAAACTGAATTGATCCCTGAAATGTAGGATAAAACCCCTTTGTTTTTAGTTTTTTCTCTTTAACATGAGAATATATGAAATCATTTGAATGATGATTTGGAATAAATTTCATGTACCTTCAAATTTATTTCTTTCATTCTACCTACCCTTTCACTATTCTAACATTTTTTCATCATTCTTTGCAGGGTGCATTTAGGCTTACAGGCCCAGATCTCTTTTTTTTTTTTGAAACATATTCTTTCCCTTATTCCTTCCATTGACTCAGATTAAACTTTTGAGTCAATTTTATTTCCTCCTAACTACTGATTTTCCAATATTGAACTGTTTGTAAAATCCTTATTTTCTAACCTAGCCAACAAAAATTTAAAATTTTTCAATCATGCTTAGACTATATTATTGAACAAACTAATATAATCACCAGTGGCACTTTGATTTGCGGCACTTTCAGTGGTATTCTTTTGGGGTTTTCTTTATTTTCTTTTCTCTTTTTTTCTTTATATTTTTTTTTCAATATACCCTATTTTCTTTTTCTTTTTTCATATTTTTTGGAAATCATTTGAATATTGAAAATCATGTACAATATGAAATTGTAACTATGAAAGACTCAATCACCTTGAGATCCTATAATTTATAGAGCCTAACAGGACTAATGACATTGTCTAGGCTCTCGTGGTCCTGCAACGTCCATTATCATCCTTGGCCTCATAACAGGCACTCTCTCTAGTATGAAAGAAACAATCAATGTGCCAAATTGAAACTCTCTTTGGGATCGGGGCTTGCAAGCTCTCAATTCTTCTTGAACTTGGAGGACAACACCTTCGCACCAATATAATATATGTGTCTATAGGAAATACAATGATAGTAATACCAAGGCCTTGGTGGTCACGTACTGACTCTTAGCCCCTGCCAAGAGAACAATCATCCACAGAATATACCGCATTGGTCTCGAAGACACCCATGCTATAGGAATCCAATTACTTACTGGCGTAGTATTGTTTGTAAAGTGAGCCTATATCAACCCCATAGTGGTGCGGGGATCACCTCTCGAACCTGTCATATTGGGCCTCAGCCCTCTGCATGATAGGACGATCAGAAAGTAGATATCTTCCTTCTCTATTGTGAGTTCATGACCCACGATGCGGAAACCATGTTGGTTATCATCCCACCGCTGGATAATACAGCTCAGAAGGTCCTCCTACCACTTCACCATCTCTAATATGGAATATTTTAGTAATGCACATCTCTGGAGAAAAAGAAAATTTATCGGATCGGTGACCATTTTGCATTCCTCTCTTTCGTGCTCTCTCTCACGCCAGATACTCATGGTAAAAGCTTTGCACCTACACAAAAAAAGTTTTTAATTGATCAGTTGTGGGCCAGATCATTGCATGATTGAGTAAACCAATCTTAAATTTTGTTTGGATTGGCTAACGTGGGGCCCAGTGTAGAACAAGGTGTGCTAAAGCATTATCCCTTAACGGGTAGTGCGTGTAATGTAACCCTTGCACTAGGCACCTGCGTTACCTGCCTAAACTATTTGGGGCTTGATAAAAGATGAATTGTTAGCCATTAAAAACAGTAAAAATACCAATGGAAAGAAAGATAAAGTCTCAAGTTCTTACCTGGAACTCACAGAATCGAAAATCGTTGCACAGATCGCCCACAAATCGACAACAGAAGTCTCACCTATTTTTTTCGCTCTAGAGCTCTTTCACAAGACACAAATAGTGAAAATGAAGGTATTTTTCCTTCTTATAGACATTCTAGAGGTATGAATCACTCATATAGTCATTTAAAATTGGTAATTTTCCACTATTTTTTGCTCCAAATGTTGGTTTATCGAAGTCACTGATGCTCTAATGAATAGTGTTTATATGCAGATTTGACCATGCTCGACCTAGAACAAGCCTTATTGTTATGGGATTTTTATAGCTCGTAAAACTGAAAAATCACAGAGTTTCCTTTTTCGAGCTTTTTAAACTACCATGATTAAGAACTATCAGTGATTCTTTTCGTTCTTTTTCTAAAAAACTGAAAAAAACACTGAGTTTTTCTCCATCAAACTCGTTAAAATTTCACGGAGAGGATCGATTTTTTCTTCGTTTGACTCATTAAAAATTCAAGAAGAATATTGAGTTTACTCTGCCTCCTCATACTCATAAAAAAATGAGGCAGACATCCATTGAACATAAGTTTATCACATTATCCAGATTCAGTGGACTAAGTTACGGAAAAGGAACTATGTAGGGCATACTATTCTCCCTTTGTTGTACCCGGTTATCAACCATGAAAAAGGTACATCCCTGGAGTTATCTTTTGTAAAGTTTTTCAGACTCCCTAAATATGTAAAGATCGTTGATTTTACCCTTCTGGACTCGTTAAACTTAATCAGATGGGGAAAAGTTTGGACAAAGTGGATACTTATTCTATTATAATTTGAAAGTTGATTTGGCAGCAAAACCTTGAACATGGAACTTCCCAGAAAATTCTCTTGCAATTTGCCTAACCCTACATTGGTGAATCCAGACACTCTTTGGTGTTCATAAGCCTAAGCTTCCTGGTACCCTGTTATTGTGCCTTCTATTGTTCAAGAAGATCTCACTATCTACTGCTTCCTGTATCATCCAAGCCATCATATCAAAGAAATAATTTGTCATCATCAATTACTACCATTTTCTCTTGATTATATTCAAAACAAAATCATCCTTTCCCATTTCATGTCAAATGATGTAGGACGCTTCATTGCTTGCCTTTTGACAGATCTCTTCCTATCGACTTCAACATCTTATCTAGGAAGTTGATCTAGAAACATATCAGTACCATACAACTTGCGAACCTCAGTGGCAGGTTACCTTGTGTTTGATTAGGGTTTTTCATCACTCGCTCCTAGTCGAATTATTCTACAAGTGTTCGACATCAACACCATTTATTCACACTCGCTAGATTGTATTATGCATCTTGGAGACCATCATCCTTATCAGTGGCCATCCTCGCGTATGTTAATAGTTTTCATTATTGAATGGTAATAAATAGATTTCTCATATGTTTGAATACAACTTTTTTATTCACATGTGCAGAAATATGCAGTTTAGTGAAGTGGCGACCAAGACCTTGGGTTGAGACTTATCATTTAGCTTTGTTTCCTCTCGTAAGCTGCAATACTTTTTTTGGAGACAACTTATCAGATTGATCCTGTCATGACACAAGCTTCCACATTATGCTTATTAGTGGAAATACTGGTCATATCTCTTCCTGGATAAATCATTTTGATACAACTACTAAACATGGTAATTCCCGACTACAATATTCCGAATTAGCCATGATCTAGTTGGAATATTGATTTTCGTTTTTTCTTTTGTTGTTTGATGAATAAAAGGATATGGAGATCCATAAATCTCCTTAATATAAATAAAACCAATGTCAATGTGAAAGGAGGACATCTTGGCAGCTTAATTGAGCACCCCTAGGTGTGAAAAGGTGCTAGAACACCTTAACTGGGTCAACTTTGACCAAATCAATAGCTCTGTCATGGAGGACTAGACATTTATGGAGGGACAACGTAGTTTTAGATGGAGACTCTTTGCATGGAAGTAGTGTCATTAATGGATGGGGATTAGGGTTAGAAATCTCATCACTAATATAAGGAAGAGGATGACAACCATATTTCATTATGTATTGGTATTAGATATTTCTGAATATATGGTATGTTTAGACATATAGCTTTCTTCAGTTGTTTAGCTAAGATTGCGGTGCTATTTAGCATAGGATCTTCCTGGTCGGGAATCCCACCTATATCCTTGAGATTCCTCATAGGAAGAGAATTACAATACCATTACACAATTAGGAATCATGCCAAAGCTTCAATCTTGTGGTACAACGCAGTTTTTGTTGAGAGATTTGCTGAGTTGCAGGTTACAGTAGTGGAGAACACATTTGGGTCACTTCAGTTCTTATTTTCAGTGGAAAATGGTTCCTTTCCATTGGGAGGATAGTAAGGAAGGCTCTTGAGCCTTATTGCATCATTTGGCATCAGGACACTTATTTATTTTCCCCTACAGTGCAGTTTCTATCTTGGACTGCGTTATTTTTAGGGAGGAGTTGCAGGGTGGTTTCAGTACACCATTTAGGGAGGAGGTTCTCTAGAGAAGGGATCAACCTTTTCATCTAGAGGATATATTGGAGGAGGCTGCATTATTTTTCTTATCAGATCAGCCCCATCTTTCCATTTCAGTTGCTGTAATGGATCTTCAGCCCTAGGCCTTGGGTTCCCATATTGTATATTGGTGTATTACTGAAAACCCTTTTTGGGTTCTTCATTGGAGGTTCTATAGAGCCTAGATCTATATTGGTTGTATCTTTTGAGGTATATATCATCCCATGTTATTTTTTGTACTCATTTTTTGTAGTAATGCATCCATGACTGCGTTGTAGTAGTCTTCCGACATTTTAATATAGTAGCAACACCTCTTATTGAGGGTTTTTTCTATTGGAGGCTTGTCCTATCTTGTTGTATTATTTATAGGCCATTATATTATACATTATTTTTGTTTTTTTCCTGAATAAATAGGCTCCATATTGGTCTCTTACATTTATGCATTGATCTACACCGCTATTTCCATGGTTTTGCACTATATTCCTGCTTTTCCCATTTTGGAATATTACACCGACTTAGGATAGATACTTATATATCTGACATATGTTGTTTGTTTCAAGTTTTCCATAGTCCTCCAAATCCTCTCACTCTACTACAAATGTTATAAATTATTTTGGCCATCATATTTTCCTCTAACATCACACTTTAGGGGGCATCTGTCACAGGACAAATGACCTCCTCATCATCTCAGAGGAGAAGGAAACATGGAAGGAAGAAAATTACCTAGACAAAGAATATTTTTCCAAGGTAGCCCACCCTAGAGACAACCAGGTCGAGTTATAACACATCCCAACCTTTCATAGGGAGTGTTAGTGCCTAGGTTAATGTATTGTCTTGCCTAAGTGGTAGTGTTGCCCATGTTTCATGAAGAAAAGGGACAAATCTCGCAGTAACTGATTGGCATTTCCTATCTTTTCTCAAAGGGGTCAGTCCAAAAAGTAGAAAAATGTGGTGGAGGCCTCTGATTAGACATTACTAAACCCAACTGAGCATCCAAAGATGGAAAAATCAATGAAAAGAAAGGAAACATCATGATTTTTCCCTATTTGAACTGATGGAGAAGATTGGCAATATTTGTCCTCCCAAATTCTTATAAATCGGAGGCTAGGGCTCATTGTCAAAGGTCGAAAGGTTGATCGTTTGTAGAGCATAAATTTGTTGTTGAGTGTGAGGCTTAATGATTGGCATGGTTCATTGAGAACTCTTGGCCCAAGTATCATTGCACTGGGAGATTGAGGAGAGAGGGAGAGGAGTCGGAAGACTGAGGGAAGCTTTTCAAACCAACGGTTGTAATCTTCCTTCTCTTATTAATAGAACTACATCAGTTTTGTCCACTTGACGTTTTATTAATGCATCTATTACTTATTTTTTTATGAAACATGATATAAGTGGCTTAGATCTAAATAGTTAAATGTTGGTTATATACTTTTTTTGTTTCTTGTAGTGATACAACTGTGAAGATTACACATGCGATTTGTTTGTTTGCAAGATCTAGAATTGGAGGTGGCGAGGAGGGCTTCTGCCACACTGCCTGGCACTCTCCAACAGATATGTCATCTACAAAGAGGTGATCCTTCAATATCTCACTTTGTCAATTAAGCATTAGTATGAAAATGTATGTATTTTCTTTGTGAACTATACAACTAATCTAACTGTCTGCCTCGGGTCTCGGGAAGGCCCGAGAGGGGTTTACTCTAGCTACCACTCGTACATTTTACTCCTAAGCATGGTTTTTAGTGAGATTCCTTATTTGTTGCATTGCTCAAATATCTGTTTTAAGTCATGGAAATTATTTCTTCTTTTGTTGGAATATATGGTTATATCATCAAAGTAGATAAAAACAGTTTTATTTATCAGACCCATGAAAGCTATGTCCATAGCTCTTTGGAAGGTTTCTCCTGCATTTATTAATCCAAAAGGAATTTTATGGTAGGAATAAATTCCCCATTTATTTATGAAAGTATTTTTTAACCTATCATCTAGATGAACTAGGATTTGGTTATATATTGAGAAACAATAAAGGAAAGACATAAGTTCAGAACCAGCTATTGATTGTAGGATTTGTTTCTTAGGTGGTGGATGAATGTTTTCTTTTTCACAAGGTTTATTTAAATTCCTAAATTTACTTCAAATGTGTATGCCATCATTATTCTTCCTGAAAGGCACAAAGTTTGAAACCCATTTAGAATGCCTACCTGGAAAAATTATCTTAGCCTTAAGAAATTTGTTCAGCTCACCCTTTATTTTATTTTCTAGATTTGGATGAATTTTCCTCAATTTATTTTGCATAGTTTTATCATCAAATACCATTGGAATGGTATGTTTAATTATAGAGGTATCATAACTCTTTATATCTTCATAACTCCAAGCGAAAAAAAAAAATTATCTCTTCAAAAATTGAATAAAATCCAATATTTCATCTTTTGAGAGGCTAAAACCTAAATTGATGTTATGGGGTTTAAGATCTGTCTCAAGGTTTACTAATTCAAACCTCAAAATTTAACTTTTGAATTTACAATTAGTTACATTCTTGAATCTATCCTTTAAGGCATACATATATTCAAGCTTTACCACAGACTTAGGTAAGGAATTTTCCTCAGTTGCTTGTTTCAACTGTATGTTGTGCTCATATGTATCAATTATTTTATCATTGTATGACCCTTCAGATGTTAAAAATCTTAAAATGTCTTTTCCATCATTAAACACGCTCCAATTGGTGACATTGTCAGGAATTAATGGAAAAAATTAATTCAATTGAAAATCTATTTGGACTATAATCCTCGGGTGGAATGAGTCTGGATGTTACAATAGCCAGCAGGTAAGCACTATCCTTTTGAAGTCTTGGGATAGGATAAATACTAAATGTTATAAAATTTGAAGTGAGATTTTGAATGAAAGATTGATCATGCTTTAAATGACCAGAGACACAATGAATGGTGTTTCTCACCTGTTTTACAACAATTTCTGAGTCTCCAAACACTTGAAGGTATTTCACACCAAGACCTATTTCTTTGTACAAAACTTGGACCAGTGATTCATACTCAGTAGCATTATTTGTGCATTCAAACTCTAATCTACATGCTAACATTGTTTTTTCTCCTCCTGGACTTATTAAAATGCATCTCGCTCCTGTACTATCATTGGATTTAGAGCCATCAAAATATAGAATCCAAAAAAAATATTCAACTATTGGTTTATCTACAATATTTACAAATTTGGATGAATATTTATATGAAAAATTTTCAATTTAGGAAGTGACAGAATTGATTGAGAAATGTGATTCTTGCACATTAAAACTACCCAAAAGGGATTCAGAAAAGTAGTTACCAAGGATGTTATTGGTGAAGATCACCAGTACATTCTCTTCTTCAAAATTGGTTACTGAATGTTTCATATGATTTTCTCGGTCAATTCGAATATGATTGGGTTTTCCATTGTAAGGAAGCCACATATGATACTAATCCATGGAAAAATAACCATGGAGTTTCTCAGACCAATCTCTACTCAAAATCAAACCATAAAAGTCAGGAATATCAACAACAAGTATATCAATTATTTGACATAATTTATATTTGGAAGAAAGTATTATGGGAGCAACATTCATTTCCCCTAAAACCTTGACTTTGGTCCTATCAAGTTAAATAATGCGAACAACATATTTTTGAGGCGAAATATTTAGTTTCATACAAACTGAATAAGGAATTAAATTTGAAGATGCCCTTGAATATACCAAGCAATTATGCACGTTTTTATTGAATATCTCAAAAGTAAAAAGGAAAGGAGTATGGGAATTTGATATATTTCAAATCAAGATAGCATCAATGGGATCGATATTTTCTAAAGAGTCATTGGGAGGTTTTCCTTTTCCTTTAGAAGCTTTCGTTGTGACAGCAGTAGGTAAAGGAGATGCAGGGACTGCATTTAATTCCTGAAGTAAAACATTTATGTTGTTGTTTCAATTTGCTTACTTCGTACAAGGAAATATTAGCTTTTACCTTATTCATATCCTCAACTATATTATATTCAATGGTTTCATCAACCACCAAATTATTAGATGTATATGGAGAATTTGAAGAAGATGTAATTAATGGAATCCCTTTAAATTTGGACTTTTATCTCTAGTAGTAGAAGTAGAGAGTTTATGTTTTTTAATTGATTGATATGATTCTACAGGTCCCTTAATTATTGTGCTAGTAGTTAAAGCTTCATGATCCTCTTCATTATCAGAAGTTGGAAGAGTAAAATCCCATAATCCATGCACTTCAACTAATTCATACGATGGATTTTTGTCCAAGGGTTGGAAAGTATCAGCCTGAGTTGAAGCAGTCGTTTTGTAGATTATGCTCATCACTAGGACATTATGAGAAGCAATGTTGCACTTTTGGAATGATGTTGGATAAAGCTGAAATATATAGAATGCAGGCTGAACCCACCTCTTGAGCATCCCCCTTTGGATGCGGTGGATTTCATAACAGAGGAAGAGGAAGAGGAGGTGGATCAACTAGTCGAGGAAGGGGACAGGTTATTTGCTACAACTGCAGAGATGTTGGTCACTATAAGCATGAATTTCCAAATCCAAAATGACAATCATGCTTGTATTGTAGAAAGTTTGACCATGTAATAGAATACCTCCATGTTTTAATTGCTAAGATGTAGGAGAAAAATATGCAAAATTCGATGCAGAATCTTCAGATGGTTAGAGTAGAAACCTGCGAGGAATATGCTAGAATGAATGTGGTCACTAGGAGCGGTGTAGACACTAATGAAGATAAGAGATAAAATTCCTATACTGACTTGTGGATCTGTAAGACACCTAAGAACAAAGATGGATTTGACTTACAACATGCAAAAGAGACTTTTGTTGAAGCGTGAAAGGGATCTGCATAAGAAGGTGCATCGACATTAGGTAGACCAATTAAGGAGGTAGATGAAGAAATCAAGCCATTTTTCAAGCTTGCATTAATTTACTGTGCAACTAAAAGGTGATAGATAACCTTTAGGCTCTGATAGATAACTTCACGAAAAAGGAACAGTCGTTGATAGAACAAAATTTTGTCAAAAAAATCTATAAGAATAAGAAGAGTAAAGGGATAGAGATGCATATGACCCCGCAGATCGGTGCTTATGAGATGGATCAGGTTATTCTAGATCTAGGGTCCGATGTAAATGTCCTACCTAAGAAAACTTGGTAGCGCATGGGATAATGATCTGAATATGGAAAAACTAGTTTTGTTGTGCTAGCTTTCTCATCAGTATAAAACAAAATTTCTTAAGGATTGTGTTCATAGATTTGAGAATGAAGGTAGATTACTTCAATGGTTTCTTTTAAGTTTTATTCAACCAATATAATTCCATGAACAAGTTGTAAAGCACGAAATCATCAAACATTTGAAAATAAATGTGCATTAAACAACAAGACAAAAACCATTGATGAAGGAGTTCATCCCTCCTGGGTTACATCTCTTGGTCTGTTAACATGACTAGAACTCTCTTGTATTCGGTTTCAAAAGTACATATTAGTTTTCTGCCAAATACATGTGGATATTACCCCTTCGAGGTAATTTTCTTCTCCAAATAACTCTCACAATATCATAAACACAACATGTCTCCTACATACATGACGTTCTTTCACCGGTGAGAGCTAGAAGCCCCTCACATACACCCTTCAATTCCACACTGAAGAATATAATAAACAACTTCATGAATAAATAATTCAAATCAGAGCTGAGCCATGTTGGTCACAACTGCTACAAAAATCTTTCTGGAATTGGGAAAACCCCTACAAGGTCTCCTCCTTTCTCAACATCTTCTAAAACTGCTTCAAACATTTGATTGATCCATACACCTTACTTTTAAAACTTGCAATATGACCCTAAATATGTGCTCAAATCGATAAAAAAAGGTTACCAATGGATTCACAGCATCCAAAACCCCTAAGTAGCCTCTTCTAGCTCTTCATTTGGTCTTCAGGTGAAGCATATATGGCCTTCTCCGTTGGTCGCCCTAGGCATATTTAATCTGCAAGCTAGAAAAATAACTTCTAGAAGTGCTCCTCTACCTTTGAAACCTACACCAAACTTCTCATAATATCAAATAATGCTAGGATAGACTCTTTATGAGCTCAATTTGGTCAAAATTTTCTCAATTTATGCCTCAATAAATTTTTCCTGGGAAAACTCCTCTAAAATTTGAGCAACCCTCGTTAGGTCTGCCAGAACTAGAGTTCCTGCTGAAATTTGTAGACTCAACCAACTTAAACCACAATTAATTTTTGGATAAGTGAAAACTAATCATAATTTATGGGTTAATTAAATGTGGGTTACCACTAATCCTCCATGCTTTACTCTGCCCCATCGGAAGTCATGGCAATAGTTCATATGGACTCAAGGTTGGTCCTTCAGGGTTGGCCCCTACTTACCCCTACCATAAAATTTGCGTTAAAACAAATATAAACAATGTTACATTGTAAGAACGAACACGAAGCACAGTTGGTAAGTCTTGGTACTAGTGGAGGGGAGGTCGCGGGGTCGAACCCCGATTCCTCCATAAGAATATTGACCAATGTATTACATAACCTTTAGACCTTTGGGAAGGCACATGGTGGCCTCTGGGCTAGCCACGTGTTGTGACTCGATTTCTCCTACCAACATCAATCAAACTACAAAAAAATACCAAAATTTTGACTGACCACCAACTGACACTTGTCAGCTCCTCGTTTGACCAACAAGAGGAATATTCCAAGAATATTCCATGGAATATTATTTTTGCTAACTGGGTTGTCCCGTCATCATCCTATCAATTCTGCACAAATTTTAGCTATTTGAGAAAATGGACTACAGGGACTAAATTTAGCATATTGAGTTAGTTTTTGCTGAAATGAAGTGTGTCGAAATGAGGGTGATGAGACCTATCCCGTCATTCTTGTTTCGATCGATTCTTAGCACTTTCATTTTTTAGCAAATTTTTGCCTTGAATTCATTTTTTGATCATTCCTTCCCACTGAAAGGATTTTGGAATCACAAAATCTGGCTATCTAATGATATTTTAATCCTCTTCACCTTTCTAAGATATATTGACTTGATTCTACTTGGAAAATTATTCATGACAACCACATTGGGTCCTTGACTTGCCTACACATGCAAATGGCTTGGTACTTCAACCAATGTCCTCCTTTCGCTGCTGACCCTAGCCGGTTGCTTACTAACTACTGAAAAACATCTCGATGTAACAAAGCAATCTCTCTGTTCTTGGAGATATTGACTCGTGGCATTTCCACCGAGAATCATGTTCCTCCTTTGCATAAACATGCATTTGATGCAAGCTTCTCCTTGGAAACTATTTTCCAATTTGAGCGCATATGAGTGAACTACAGTAATGAATTCAAATATCAGTAATCACTAGAAATGATATGACCATTATTCTACCTCCACAATACCAAATTCCACATCTGGAAGAATTTCTTCGTCGTCTCTTTCGCTTCTTGGCATCATGCATCATATGATCTATAAAGGGGTTTATTTTTTTGCAGCAATATTTTTTCATCTTGTCCATCTTTTCAATTCTTGATTCCATCATCCTCCATTATTGACATGTTTCTCATGCCATGATTTGAGAATGAAGGCTAATCATGAGCCTCTCGCTCAAGAGTGGATCTTCCAAAATCCTGAGACATCTTGTCACAAGAAAAAACATTAACTTGAAAAACACATGATGCAAGAAACACAACTTGACAACGTCTTCATTTTTATCCTCCAAAGAAACAAATGTCATAACCTGGAAACATCGTCATGCATTCTTACATCTTGTTGAAAAAACCCATCCATCAAACACAAGTCAGAAAAACATGTGTCTTCAAACCATTGACTCTTAAGTCAAACAAAATCATGTACAACACTTGATGATTCTTTTACAAAAATAACAATAATTTCACATATCATGAAATAATTTGTCAACATATCCCTTTCACCCTTGGATACTAAATAAACTCTCCCAAGTCAATAAGACATACATGCAACAATAAATCAACCAACACAATTCAATCACTCATGCATGTTAAAGCACAATGAAACTATAAAAAATTCCACTATTCAAATACACAAACTCTCAAGCATGTATACAATGCTCAACTCTCTTGCAAGTACAATCACAGGTACAAGAATGCCATTGGTATGTGTGAGTACATAAAGATCTTAAATGACCAAATTTTTTGCAACAAGGTGAGTCAACATACTCCACTTTCAAACACCTTCATGACGTAAACATGCAACATGCATTCTAGAGAAAAATAAATGCATTCACATGCAAATTGAAACTACAAATTTCCATCTTTGCTACATCTAAGTGAGTCAACATAAATCTAATTTTCCAACATCTTGCTTCAGGCAATATGCATCATACTTTCAAGAGAAACTAAATGGATTTAGATAACAAGGAAATGCATCAATAAGGCAATATTTGCATCAATTATCAAAAGAAATGCAAGGCCTTAATTGGTGAAGAAATCTAACCATCTCTTTCCAAACCAATTCAATGAAAATTCTTTCAGCTGCATTTCATCATGTATATCATCTTGACGCACATCAACTATGGAATCCTCTTTTCCATTCTTGCCAAAATATCTCTCCACCTTCTTCAAATGTCGTGGATGACTTGTTGGATACAAAGTCCAACACTTGTCGAAAAGATGACCCTGCTTATGGAAATGAGTGAAAAATAATTGCATCTTATTTTCAACATGGTTTTCGTTGTCCATTGGAACTTTGGCTTTCTCTCTCCTTTGTTTTGAAAGTTTCCTGTGTATGCCTATACTCTTCCAATACCTCGAAACAGTATTCTTCCAAATCTTATGTGAGGATTTTCCATGTTCATCATAATCAAAAGCAACTTGATTAAAGGCAGATTTATACCTTGCACATTCACCTTTGTCACCTTCTTGAGGAGCTGAATTTGATGAGGTAATGGCTCTCTTTGAAATACTAACAATGGCTTCAGTGGATTTAAAACTTTTAAAATACTCTTCTTTTCCATTTCCATTAGTTGCATACTTATGAGCATCTTCTTACAAAGTGGGTGTAAAATTTTTTCATTCATCATGAACACAAACTTCACAAGCTTGAGGTAATGAACATGTAATGAAAGTATTTCTTGGAACACCTTCACGTGCCTCCTTGGATTTGGAGCATTCTCTATTTTCTTGCTCACCAAAACCTAGACCTATGTACCTATTGATCAGTGGTTGTCATTGATGTCAACCCAAGCAGCACCAGGGTCTAACCCAATATTGAATGGGAAGTTTGACCTACCAAATTAAAATATTCTGGGTCAATAAGGATTTTTATGGTTTCTACTTGTCAAGATTTTTCCATTGATAAATGGCACGCCATGTGATTCTTCATGGTTTGAGAGATGTTCATGTTTGAAGTTTGTACCCCAGTTAGTGGGCTAAAACCCCATGGGGTTGGGGCATGGGTCATTGAAAAGTCATAATTAATATTTTTTAAGCTCCTAAGATCCCTCCCACGTTCACTTTTTGAAGCCCCTCTCAAATTAAGCATTCATATATATTGTGATCTTCATTTCCTCCTTAAGCATGGGATTTGGCCATCTGAAACAGGGAATCGTGGAATGTTCGCTCTAAATTTGTTTCTACGAAGGCTCAGAAGCTGAAATTTGTATGAGGTGAAGCAGAAATCCTGAGAAAGCTGTAGTAGAAATTTCAGATCAAGTTTCCCAACATTTTTGGAGATATGATCTATGGAAGTAAGGGTTTATGCAGGCTCCTGAAATTCATCTCAAAGAAGTGACCTTGGTAAATTAATCATTAATCTCTCTCTGAGTATCGGATTGGAATGCCGTAAAAAGTGACGGATATTGCACAGTATTTTCTTTTCTCTCTATCAATTTCAGAAACAAATGAAGAAACAGTGACACTTGGCATGCCGTACAAGTGAGCTCTGCTGAAACAGTCCATAATTAGGGAATTTTGAGAGATTGCGTATAAATATCTCTTCAAGAATCCAAATTGGGTCAGACCTGCGGAATTGGAAATATGACTCAGAGGACTACTACAAGACAGAAAATCACACATTGAGGATTTGAAATAACAGAGATACACCAGATTCAATATCGAGCTCCTAGAAGGCAAGAAAACGCTAGATCATGTGTTGTCAAGGATTGCAAAGGACCAGAATTTCTATGGCAGAAAAGAAAAACAAGATGCAGCAACCAAGGTGCATAATAGCAGCAAGAAGTTCATCATATGAAGTCTTCAAGTGGCGTACCTGTAAAGTCAGTGGTATCATTGTACTTAGTCATTGTAAATACATTATTGTACAAATTGTACTAGTGTCTATCTCCCAAGGGTTGAAGAGGCAGTGTTGGGGGGTCTAGGATCATCATTAGGTGGTTGTGTCAAATTTGGGGTGATGGTCTAGTATATCTTCTTCTTCTACATCATCCTATATCATTGTAAAGTGGACCATTTTCCCTGGTACAGGAGTCCATTCTTCTTTTATTATTCTATAGGGTGGTAGGGTGGTGCTAGGGTGAGTTATAGCTCATTGGGTGTTGGGGCATCCGTTCAGTTGACTACTGAATAATCTCAGGCGTTGGAGCGTCCATCTGGTGGGAGCTAGAGAAGAATTCTTTTCTAGATTCTAGGAAGTTGGAGCTTTATTTTCAATTGGAGTTGAAAAGAATGATTAGAAAAGCATTAGGTGGTTTTTGTCCCGGAGTGGGTTTCCACCTTAAAAAATGTGTGCATTTGTGTTCCTCTTGTTTAATGCTATCATTGTACAAACACTGATAATAATTGAAGATTAACTAATGCTATAATTGAAAGGAATATTGATTCACCCCCCCTCTCAATATTTCCAATAGTACCTAGACCTTCCCTCAACAACAATATGGTTTATAATTCCTTATGCATGTTTTCCTAATCCTTTACCTTCATAGCAATTTTTTTTTAACAATTTTTACCCTATTCATCTAGCGTGTCTTTCAAAAACACCAAAAAATTCATCTTGAGAGAAAATTGAAGATAAAATTTATTTGTATACCTCATTTCCATGCACATACTTGGCTAGGGTTTCATTTTCAATATGGAGTTGACTCTCCATCTCATGCATATTTTCAAGAAGCTCTTGCTTTTACTCCTTCATGGCCATCAAATTCTCTTGAAGCTTACTTCTCTCCTTCATCTCTTCAAACATCTCTTGCACCATATCTCTTATGATGAAGAGCTTCTCCAAAAACTCTTCATCAAAGAGTATTGCTAAGGAATATTGATTAGAAACATCAGTTGATGAAGTTTCCATCACACTTGTAATGCATAATTTTTTTTTTTTTTTTTGATTTCAGAGTTGAGCCCTCAATTTTGACCTTCTGCTCTCTTCAACTTACACACATAAACTTTCACATAGTTAAATTCTCATTGCACAAATCAAAAACCAATAGCTAATTTTCTAGCTAACCTTGGAAAACCCTAAGATAAAATTGGGCTAAAATGAGCTAAATCGTGCTTTGATACCAAGTTGATTTGAATATGGACAAACTAGTTTTGTTGTGATAACTTCCTCATCAGTATAAAATAAAATTCCTTAAGGATTGTGTGCATAGATTTGAGAATAAAGGAAGATTACTTCAATGGTTTCTTTTTAGTGTTCTTCAACCAGTATAATTCCATGAAAAATTTGTAAAGCATAAAATCACCAAACACTTTAAAAGGAATTTTCATCAAACAACAAGACAAAAACCATTTATGAAGGCCCTTCAACCCTCCTGGGCTACATCTCCTGGTTCGTCAACATGACTAGACCTCTCTTGTATTATATGTCAAAGTACATATTAGTTTGCTGCCAAATACATGTGGCTATTACCCCTTCAAGGTAATTTTATTCTACAAAGAACTCTCATAATATGAGAAACACAACATGTCTCCTATAGAGATGACATTCTTTCAGCAGTGAGAGCTAGAAGCCCCTCACATAAACCCTTCAACTCCACACTGAAGAATACAATAAACAACTTCATAAATAAAGAATTCAAACCAAATCTGAACCATGATGGTCACATCTACTACAAACATATTTCTGGAATTGGTAAAACCCCTACAAGGTCTCCTCCTTTCTCAACAACTTCCAAAATTGCTTCAAACATCTGATTGATCCATACACCTTACTTTTCAAACCTACAATATGACCTTGAATATGTGCTCAAATTAGTAAACAGAGGTTACCAATGGACTCACAACATCCAAATACCCCTAAGTAGCCTCTTCTGGCTCTTCATTTGGTCTTCAAGTTAAGCAGATATGGCCTCCTCTCCTGGTGGCCCTAGGCATATTTAATATTCTAGCTAGAAAAATCACTTCCAGAAGTGCTCCTCTACCTCTCAAGCCTACACCAAAATACTCGTAATATCCAAAAATTTCAAGATAGACTCTTTTTGAGCTCAATTTGGTCAAAATTTTCTCAAGTTATGGCTCAGTAAATTTTTCCTAGGAAAACTCCTCTAAAATTGGAGCAACTCTAGTTAACTCTACCAGAACTGGAGTTCCTTCTGAAATTGGAAGACTCTACCAACTTAAACGGCATTTAAATTTTTGATAAGTGAAAATTAATCACAGTTTATGGATTAATTAAACGTGGGTTAGTTCTAATTCTTCACGTTTTACTCTGCCCTGCCAGCGGTCATGGCAATAGGTCATGTGGACTAGGGCTGGCCCTTCGTGGCTGGCCCTCACTTACCCCTGCCATAAAATTTTCATTAAAAAAAATATAAAAAAAAAAATTTTACATTGTAAGAACGAACACAAAGCATAGTTGGTAATTCTTGGCACTGGTGGAGGGAAGGTCGCAGGGATAAACCCTGGAGCCTCCATAAAAAATTTGACCAACATATTACATAACATTTCGACCTTTTGGAGGGAAGGTGGTGGCCTCCGGGTTAGCCACGTATCATGACCCGATTGGTCCTGCCATTAGCGATCAAACTGCGACAACAAACCAAAATTTCAACAAACCACGAGTTGACACTTGTCATCCCCTCATTCAACGAACTAGAGGAATATTCCAAGGAATATTACATGGAATATTATTTTTGCTGACTGGGTTGCCCAGTCGTCATCTTGTCATTTCTACACAAATTTTAGTTTTATGAGAAAATGGACAACAAGCTTTAACTTTCTCATATGGAGTCAGTTTTCGATGAAATGAAGTGCGCCTGAATCAGGGTGAAAAGACAAATTCAGTCTTTTTGGTTTCAAGAGATTCTGAGAAATTTCATTAATTAGCAAATTTTTTAACCCAATATAGTTTTTGATCGAAGAACCCAAGTTGGAATGGTCTACCATTCAACTGCGCATGGAAAATGAAAAGAAAATCATTCCATTAGGAAGGTTGCCACAGGTTGTAGTCAATATTGAAGGTTTTAAGGTACTTTCAGATTTCAAAGTTATACAAATTGTGGATTATACAGATGCTTATACTACGTTATTATGGTTGGACTGGGCTATTAATATGGATGGTTTCATGAATCTGAAGGCGCAAATAATTAAGTTTTAAATCAATGGGACTAGAGTCATCATTCCCCTAGACCCTATAGAAGAACAAAGATACATAGAACCTGTGCGTGCTAATGATGATACTGACCAAAGCTATAAGTTGACTTTGTGTGAGGAAGATTGGATCAACCCAATGGATGGTGGAAGTCTTAATTGGGAAAATGAAAAATCTTTCTTCTAAGGTTTGGATGAAGAATTAGAAAACTGGGAGAAATGGTTGCATGAAGTATCTGCACTACGCTGCAATCGAGTGACTAGATCTCTTCAATGCATAACATCTGAGGTATGTGAATTACCGCATTATGATGGTTTAACTAATGTAAATATGTTTTTAGGATAACTGGAAAGATATATTCTCGAACTGCACACTACTCCAGCACGATGGTTGGAGACATAAATAAAATGTAATATCCCAAAATGGGAAAACTCAGCAATACATGCTTGAAAAATGCATTTTTCAGAGATATGAGCTTAAACAGAAAAAATCAGCCCATGAATCCATTAGATTTGAAATTATTAAACTTATATCTAAGAGGAGATCGGAAACAAATGAATTTACCCTAGTTAAACGGGCCTCCCATGCTCAAAACAGCCCAAAAACACTGAAACCCCAAGACTGCAACAAACAAAAATTACTACATAAAGAGACAACGCAGTTATTTGAGGGTTATATTTATAAAATGGAGAGAAAAATCAGATCTGATATTATATTAATTAATGAGGTATAAAATAGAGATCTAGTCTCTTTTACATAGATCCAAGATGACCCAACAAGGGTTTCTTGACAGAAATGACATACATAAAATATATGCTGCAGATCTATGGATGAATCATGCTATATGGCTAGAGCACTATATGAATATGGCTTATCATGCAAAGAAATGGTTGTAGCTCCTTTTTTTTGGCTTTTCTGGAAGAAAGCTGATCCTCCTCCTGGGAAACTAGCTCTCAAAACAAGGGAATAACCCCTCCACTGAAACACCTTAAGAAATAACGTATTTTCTGGAAGGGACTACATTTTTACTGAAGGTAAATACTTGGCCTAACACCAGATAGTGGAAAATGCAGCACAAAACACTCTCCTCATATTTCTTAAGCAAGACCTCCAAGCAAGAGTGGGGAATACCCGCATGAGAAAACCCTTGCACTAAATAGTGCATCAAAATTAGCTAAAGAACCAAAGTATGCAAGAATTCTAAGTAGAACACATAAAAAATATAATCTCAATCATGCCCCATATGGTGGCCATCCCATCCATTATATAGTTGATGAGCTTCCTCACCAAGTCTCCCACCCAATTATGAGGTTGCTTCCATGTAAAGGCTCCTCCTCCAAAATTACATTGTCTCCATTTTCCTTGCTCATATTTTTACAAAACTATTTGATTTAGTCAATCTTGAATGGGTCAATATTGACTGGATCAAACTTGACTGGATCTTCATGCCTTGACCCCTTTCACACTCAAGGTGTCTTCATTTTGTCTAGCTAGATTGATCTTTATTCACATTGAGCTCTCTTTATTTAGAATCCACTCCTCATATAATAATGTTGTTGACTTGGTCAAACTTGACTCTGTCCACACATTTTAGACCCTGTTCACTCATGTGGATTTTGGATCTAGTTATTACATGATCACTTTTCATTTTATGAGGGATTTTTATTCCTTCTTAAGCAACTTATGAGCCTCCTTGCCCATTTATTCATATAAGTATATTTTAAAAGAAAAATTAATATTCATATTAGTTGTATGCTAATTTAGGAATATTACATAAAACATGGGAAACTGGGAGGAATGTGCACGCATGATGAGATTATGATTTGAATCTCCAACTATCATAATGGAAGAATTCTACTCTGGAAATGGAAATCTGCGTAGACATTTAGCTAAATGGAATGAGGTATGTCACGTAGAACTTGTTATCACTCATTAAATTGTGAAAAATTTCTTGATAGGGTCATATAGGTCACTCACCAAATGGATAAGGTCTCCTAAGCCATTTCAATGTGGTATAGGAATTTTTTTTACATTTTTAACTTATCCTAAGTTTCATGATCACCTTCATTTATGCCATTTCAGTCAAATCAATCACATGTGGTGTCTATTGTCATTTCCCATGCATTAAAAATAAAAAAAAGGTACATATGTCACTTTTTCTGTTTTTCGTAGCATTTTACATACGAAAACAACAAATTTTGCTACAAAACTGCCTAATAGTTTCGTAGAGAATCTGTCAGAGGCTTAACTAATTTCACTACAAAAATTCGTTTTTTAACCTATCTTGTCAGATTTGTATGAGGTGTCATTCTCTGATTAGAGGAGTTAGGGTGGAGGTCATTCAAGTTTGTTATGATAAATTGAAATGTACATAGTTGTGTTTAATGTCATGATTACCTTTTTGGGCTTGTATGTGTCATGATTGAATCTTGAGTTGTCAGTTAAACCATAAAACCTTACCTCAATTAGCCTTTTGTCTTATTTTTCTTTATCCTTGCATGTGAGTCAATTTCTAGAGAGCTGCTTCATCGAGCCAAGAAAGTGGCTGGCAAGTTCAAATTCTACAGGTGTCATCAGCAAGCGAGTCAGTGAAGACTATAAAGCATCCATGGCTGCAAGAAGGAAAACAAATAAGGGTGTCCATTGTCACAGGTTTGAGCCCAATGACATGAATGTACTCAATGGAGACCCTACTACCATGGAGGTTTTCAAAAGAACTGGTTGCTTACAATTATGTGAGTGGCTGCAGGGCTTTCATTTACAGGTTTCAAAAGGATTTTTCCACCAGCTTCATAGGAACAACTTCAAAGGTTGGAATTTTGAAACTTACAGTGGTGCTAGAGAGCATAACATCAGCTACAGGAATCCCTAGAGGAGGTGAACAATGGTTTAAAGGTATAAAATTCACAATGAAGGATTGCAAAGAGTTCATCAAGAAAGAACACAGTGAAATTGATCTGACAAATTCTATCCCTAGGAGTTTCATGAAGGAGAATTATGAAAAGATGTTGATGGTCATTCAAAAGTACTTTACTTGTGAAGGAAGGTTTCATATGGTCTACTCCTATCATCTCAAAATTATTTTTCATTTTTTGGGTAATATTTCACTTAACTTGCCTTTTTATTTATACAGAAGTCTAGATAAAATGTCAGATCAGGTTAAAATCAAGACATAAGGAAGTGAGACTTCTATTTTTCATCATGGTTTAATTTAGATGTTAGTGTTAGAGGAATTGAGGAGATTAGACAGAGATTGAAATTATTTATTGTTCATGAGTGGCTATGAAATTGTTGTGGTTACTCCTAATAAAGCCTCCAAACATAGAACTACTTCATCACCATCTGTGGCAAAGGAAGTTGAAGAAGAAAATAGATCATCTCCTCCAGAACCAATGAACATGGAAGCAGAACCTTTGAAGGAGACTGATAAACCTCAAGTATCACCTGCAAAATAGAAGCAAGCAGTTAGCAAACAAGGCAACAAGAGAGTCACTAGAAGCCAGACTTTGGCTAAAGGAAATTTGGAGGATATCCTACATGCAATTGACATTGAAGAGTCACCCATTGTGCAAGCTGAAGACATTGAAGATGGAGGAAGAAAGCTGAAGAAAGGTAAGACTACTAAAAAACTATATTTTGCAGGTGATGATGTTGGTTTCATATTTCAACCAAGGAATCCAATGACCATACATGAAAATAAGGTCATGGAAAGAAAAAAGACTGAGAAAATCAATGAAGATGCTCAGCCACCAAGCATCATAGATCTATCTTCACCAGCAAAGGAGGAACTAGTTATCAAGCAAAGAAATGGTAAAGAGAAAATGATTGAAAAATTAGAAATAGAAACCCTCAAAGAGAATTTGAAGGAAGCAGGTAAAGAGATATGATTGTTGAAGAAAGAGGCAAAGAAACGCAAATTTGAGAAGGTTCAATTTGAGTAGATGAGGAAAATATGGGAAGAGCAAGTCACGAGTGTTTCAAAAACTTTGGAAAATACATAAAAGTTGTTGAAGTGGACTCAACCATTAAAAGGGGAGGTTAAACATGTTAGGAGGATGAATTTTCACTTACAATCCAAAAATAGGGCTTTAAAAGACCAAGTGGAAGATCTTCAGGAGCAGCTGGATTTAATTCAAGTGGAGTTGGAAAAGAAAGGGCTGAAGTTGAAAGTGATAGAAGAACACATTAGGAAATTGATTATAAATGAAGATGAAACACCACAGGAGTAAAAAGTTAAGATGGAATATGTTTGATGAGGTTCATAACATGCAGAGAACAAAAATTTTGCAGCTAGAGAACAATTTTTTAAGACAATCTTGAAGTCAGAAAATTCTGGTTTTTTAGACAGTTTCATAGTGTACCTCAGGCTTGAAGCCAGAAAAACACTATGAAAATTCCTGTAGGTGCATTTTTGCCTTAAAAATCAGTTTTGTCAAGTATTATGAAGGGAAATTTATTGTTTTCAAGGTGTCTTGGCATAATAAATATGTTGGAACAACAAAGGAGTCAAAGAGTTAGATGGAAAAGAAGGTTTTCATACGCTTCTAAAACTCACTATGAAACTGTCTAAACTGCCCTGTTTCGTAGCGACGAGATTTTTGAAGAATTTTGAGCATCTCAACAACTTATTTTCTAGTTGGAAACCTCGAGCATGTCATTGGACCATACCAGTAGAGATTCATGGCTCAAAAAGAGTGTCACACAACTAGCTCATCAGTCAAAACAATGTTTAAAGTGAAGGTCATCCATCCCTAAAAAGTAGGATTATGTTCCACAGATCTAGGGGTGTTTTGAAGATGTAAAGTGGTGGTGAATTATGGTGATTTTTCCTTCAAGAATGTTGTTGGGGTTGTATTAGTCACTATCAAATGACTAAATAATACACATAAATTATCAATCCAGGGACGTCTTTTTATTCCAATGACAGTTGCACTGTATGTGCCCATACACCAACCAGAAGCAATTCCAAAGAAAAGAAATCGTTGTTGAAGTAAATTCTGGAAGTAAATCACTCATGCAGAAATAAAAGGATCTACAAGATTGGAATCACACTTAGACTAATCTATTCTAGCATGCCACACAAAAATTATCCAGCTGGTGTCTCTAATATCATATATGTAACAACATAAAAAGTATTGAAATTGAAGCGGATATATTCACAGTTGAATAGCAGCAACAACACTCTACTGATACATAAACTGAAATACAAATACATACACACAATTAATTTAATCACTACAATCCCTGCTAAGAAGGAGGGCCCTTCCTCCCTAGTATGGCACAGGTAGAGGAAGAACATAATGAAAACTAAATTGAATAATGCATGTAACAACAATAACAGGGTAATATGTATTAATCTGAACACAATTAGAGAGTCAAAATAATGTTGTTCTCCACTAACCTTTCAACCTCTAGGGCCAAGAACTATATAATGGTTACATCTCAAAAAATCAAGGGATAGATCAGTCATGAGAATCTTATGATTCTCATGATGATCAAAATAGCAGTCATATAGTTATAACCACTTCCAAATAAATTTATGGCTAGAAAATTATAGATTACAATCAAAACTGCCCTTATTCTGTTATCCAAAAATACAATGCTAAACAACTTCTACAACTATTGTAACAAAACCACAGTTGTAGTGTAACAGCTAAAGGAAAGGTCAACAATAGGTATTGATGAGATCCAGTCAGTGGTACAACTGTATCAGTAGTTGCCAGTAGGTCTGTAACAACAGAGTGTAATAGCAGTTTGACGAAGGGTCTGTAACAGAAAGGTGTTGTTGGGGTCCTGTGATTTGGCAGATTGGCATACCAAATGACAAGGCAACATCAAAACCACTTTGGAATCCTAGGATCTAGCCCTCCTAGATTCAGAGAGGGATCTCTCTATATGTTTTTTCAAAGGATATTGTCTTTAAGGCTTATGTTATGGTGTTAGGATAGTTATGAAGCACAAGGGATTTGTTTGTTTTGGTTGGGAATCATTAAAAGAGAAGGTCATGTGAGGTGAAGAAGGAAATAAGTGGAATTATGTTTCAACATGGGAAGATAGGTCAAAAAACAATGCTAAACCATTGGGCCATGGAGTCATAAAAGGGTTTATTTGCACAACAATTATACAAGGTTTTCCAAAGGGCAAGTCATCTATATCATGTTAAGAATTTACCGCAGGAATAATAAAGAATTTACTGAGAGAGAAATAAACATTTACTGAGAAAAATAAATACAAAGAGACCAGCAACAAATCATGAACATAAACACAGATGTTTATCCGGGAAAACTCCAAATCCGGGGAAAAACCCAACCAATGAAACTTTATTAACCATTGGCCAAAACCTTGGCCAATCTAGCCAAGTGAGCCTTCACCGCTCACCTCCAGGCCTGCATTACAATGAAGTATTCCCAGCGTCTTATAGGCTCCATTACATGCAATAGCATGGGCCAAAACCATGGGTGCACAAACCATGTGCCCCAAAACCACTAATGTTTACCCTAGTCAACATTGACTCTACCCCGAGTCATGTTTACCTAACATATCAGAAAATCTTTTAAATTGAGTTTGTGGTATGAAACATTAAGGAGTGATGTGAAAGAAGCAACATGTAAGAAAAAATAGGGCATCCTAAGATCAGGTAAGGAATTTTAACCTATCCTTCTTTGACATACTACTAAGAATAAAACATTTAAGATAAACTTAAAAAGCAACCTAAGATCAGGTAAGGACTTTTAACCTATTCTGTTTTTCGCACACTCTTAAGGGAAATATTCAAAATAGTTGTTTAAGACTAAGAAAGGGACAGGGCTAGCCATAAATTTCCTTGATTAAGACTATACTTAGCATGCAATGAAAATATAATTTAAGAACAATAACTCAAGTTCCACTCAGCAAGACATGGGCTCACCAACATTCCTTGACTGGTTATACTCTATTGAATCATTCCCAAACACACATTTAGAAGAAAACATAAATATAAAGATTTATCAGTGAGAGATATGGTACTTTGTTGTAAATCCTACTCTATATTTTTTGTTCTTTATCAGAGAATGTGAACACAGTGAAAACATAAGGAAAATAACAATTACAGTGAGAATAACATCACCAATGATTTAGATCAGGATCCAGTGAATATGCTTGTCTATTGATGTGAAAAACCAATTACATACTTTGATTCCAATAGCTTTTTACAGTCCAATGCTTTTCTTCCCAGCCTACTATATTACAACTGCTCAGAAGCTCTTATTCAATAACAATTCAGGCAATTAACAACTTTCCAACCATTACAATGAATTTTCTATGAATACTTATAGGTGAAAAGAGGAAGAGTGCTGCAGAAATGGTAATAAATATGAATTAAGACAGAGTGGGAGAAGTGTTCGATTGCCCATTCTACTTAATGACTGTTGCATTAACTGATTATACCATTTCGGTAGTTTTTCCTGTTTTATGCTTATCTGGTAGGCATGGTAATAACTCTGAGGATTGTCCTTTGAAACATGACTTGATCTGAATTACTTTGTTTGACTTCTCGGATAAGCAAACTGTAAGTTTTTGGGTTTTGTAGCCCCATGTTTGCTTAATAATTGTTCTGATAGTTTGATAGAGGGTTTTTCAGCCGGATGGTTGTCAAAGTGTCTATGGAAAGTAAAGCAGGTTGCAGGTGTCCTTTTCTTGAACTTTGGAGATGATCGAACATTCGAAGGCCTTTTTTTTTTTTGATCTTTTTGTTTTGGCCCATTTAAACACTGATATTTTTCTTTAAATGTGTTTTTAAGGCTGTATTAGGCCTTCTATGATCATCTTTGGTCCTCGTCTGACTGTTGTGTACAGGTGGTTGTGCCAGAGGATTTGCTGTGTAATCATGTCCATAAAACATTTGATTAAGCTTGGAATTTCGACCCCTTGCCCCCTTAGCCACTATTTCTTTGGCTGTGGGAGACCTATGGATAAATCCACCATTAAAACTGCACATGATGACAAACTGGTTAAGAAATCCTATGTTTCTTAGTTTAACGGCAACACAGGGCTTTGGCGGAGGTTGTGGAGCATTGAGGAGGCAAGATGAATGCAGCGGGGAAGGGTTTAACCATGGCGGAGACGAAACAAGGTTCAAAATTAATTATGGCGCGAAGATTTGGAAAGGTGGTATTAGAAAAATAGCAACGATTGTCTCGTGGGGTTAAAGCAGTAAGTGGTTTGGGACAAATCGAATGCGATACGGTCCAATGGCTGACACATATGCCTCTAAAAACCACCCATTTCACGTTCAAAATGGGCAATCAACTTTATTTGTGAAATAACCATGAAAATGGTTTAAGACCATCTGATCTGGGGGGGCCAGATCTACGGCTATAAGCGAGCATGAAAAACAGAAGAGATGTGTGGGAGAATCACATGGTGGGGCCGGGGTGAAGTAAGCCACTTTGTCGCGTAGCGGGGAGGCTTTGAAGTCGGATAAACAATATGCACCATGGGTTTACAGTGATAAGGTGTAATGATCCATGTATGGGCGAAAATATAAAGGGAAACAAAAGGTAGAAGTGGGAGGGCATGAAGGTGATTATGGGCCTTTAGACCTAGGGAGAAGATAGATCAATGGTGGAGATTATGGGAAAACATAGTGAAAGGTGCCAGCGTGGTCGGGTGGGACTAGCGAGAATACATGGGAAAAGTGAAGGAAAATGTGTATTGCGGGGGCACTTGAGGTACAGACAGATTTTTGGAGCAAGTGCCTCCGTAGTGGATCTTAGCTGTTGGATGAAGATTTCACAAATCTCAAGGATTCCACTATGGGGGCACTCAAATGTTCGACCTTTGTGTGGAAAGTGACTGCGGGTGGAGAAAAAAGGAAATTAGCTCGGGCCATCGGATCAGTGAGACGAATGGTCAGTATTTCCTCAGCGGATTGACAATTGGCAGGGGTAAGAATCAGGAAAGGAGGGATTTGATATGTTGCAATGGTTGATGGCCGATGGGAAAGAGCACATGCGATGGATGGAGGGTCATCCATCAGGATCGAGATTGACAGTGGAGAAGTGATCAGAGGATCGCATCAGCGGAGGAAAGGAATGGGGAAGAGAAAGTGCCAATGAGTGATGGAGTGATGGAGCGATGGAGCAATGGAGTGATAGCCGTCGGATCTTTGAGGGAATGGACGGCTATGATCATATAGGAATATCGGCCATCGGCGAGGTAAAGGGTCTAGGCACAAGAAATTAGGATCATCGATGATCCGATGAGAAATGGAGGGATATCCGTCAGATTTTTGAGGGAATGGACAACTGCGATCATATCGGAATATCAGCCATCGACAGGGTAAAGGGTCTGGGCACAAGAAATCAGGATCGCCGATGAGCCGATGAGCGATGGAGGGGCTTAAGGCCAAGGCCGAAGATCGCGGGTCTCAGTCTTATGGAGGAAAAGGACTAGGGTTTTAAGAAAAAGGGGCTTAAGGCCTAAAAGGAGCAGAAAAGAATTTTCAAAGGTTTTTATGGGTTTTTGCGGGTTTGTTCGGGTTCCGATAGAGTAAACAGAGGGATTTTTTAACCAAAAAAAAGGTATTTTTGTGGTTTAACAAGGGATTTTTTTAGGAATTGGAGGGAAAATGAAGGTAAAAGGGGATTTTTAGGAGGGAAATGATGGAGAAGAGGATTTTGAATGCAGAGATCAAATAGCTAGGTTTTTGAAAAATAAGGAACATAGTAGAGGCTTCAATAAATCCCATATTTTGCATGAAATTTGTTTCTTGAAGACTAAAGATCTGTTTTAGCCATCATAGTGTATGAAAATTTATAGATGGCTAATAGTGGCTCCAAATTGGGGATGGCATCTCCTTGGAGGTGTCAAGAACCTCAGAAATGTATCTCTAGAATGTAGATCAATGTCTTTACTTTGACAACCTTTTCTTCCTTGATCATGCTGCTCAAAAAAGATCATCAATACTTTGTATTAGCAAACAGACTTATTTCCCCAAACAACTACCTACACAACCTAATTTCCTAACATTATTTTTTCACAAGGTGCACTTGGACTTGCAAACCTTTAGACATCAACATTTTTTATTGAAAGAAAGAAAACTAATCTAAATCTACCCTTATCACTCCATGAGTTCAGATTAAATAGTTGAACTCATAGCTTCTCTACCTAATCTACTATCTACAGGATTAAACTATCTGACAGATCTCATTCTCTATATTCTACAATATAAATTGAAAACACAGTCAAGCCAGGATTAAAATGTCTGATTTTTTGTAGTGTCCATGGCAAAATAAACTAGCTGCACATAGACTTATTTGCGGAAAAGTAACAAAACTTGGAAGGCTTAAGATCTGAAAACAATGAGAGTCCTTATTTCTTTCTTTCAACTCTGATTTTGATCTTCTTTGAGTTGTCTTCTTCTTCTTTACCTGGTTCAAGTTTTTAGTATGTTAGAACCAGTCTTTTTCCTCTCTTTGGCTCAGGTTTTGAGCTTGTTAGAGCCATCTTTCTTTTGTTTCCTTGGTTCATATTTTGAGCATATTAGAACCAATTCTTTTTCTATCCTAATCTAATCTAATGATAAGCCAAGATTAAACAGTTTGGCAGATCTTCTTCACTAACCTATCAACAGTAAATTGAAATCTATCTAGTCATGATTAGGTTGTATGACTAAATAGCAGCGCTCTTTCTAGTAGTGGCATATAGGCTTGCACACTTTCATATTTTTCTTTATTTTTGGTATGGGGATGTACCTTTCTTATTTATATCTGCCCTATTTTCTCTTTTCTATTTTTTTCTTTCTTTTCAAAACAAAACAAAGAAATGATATTTACAATGGAAAATGAAAGCTTTAAACAGAGGTTTTAGCAGAAATAATGTTTGAGCATCCTTCCATTGACAGGACCCCCAAACAGGTCTGTACCATCCACATTTTGTAGAAAAAATGCATTCTGACCAATGGCAGATTGAATGATGTAAGGGCCTTGCCATAAATTTTCAAGCTTGACATGTTTTCCCTTATCTTCTCTCCTGGAATCCCATTTGTGTACTTTCTCACCAATCTTGAAATCACTGGCCTTTGTCCTCTTATCAAACAGCTTTTTGATATTCTCTTGTACTTTCTGTGCTCTGTTATAGATTTCTTCGCTGGTTTGTTGAAGATGTATCGTCTGATTTATCCTCCTCATCATGCTATCTTCTTCTGATTGTATTTCTTGGACCAACTTCATCACTAGCACTCCCAAACTGGTAGGAAAAATTGTGTCTGCTCCATAAACCAACTGATAGGGAGACATTCCAATTGATTTCTTTGCTGTCAATCTATCTGCCCATAAAGAATGTACCAACTTGTTGTGCCATGACTTCTGATCTTCTTCCAGCAGCTTCTTTATTATGTTTATCAGGCTCTTATTTGAAGATTTTGCCAACCCATTACCTTGAGGGTAATAAGTTGTGGAATGACCAAGAATAATCTGATATTTGTGATCTAGATTTATGCAGGAATGCAACAAAATAAACACATAACCATAAATACAGAGATGCAGCGGAAATAACACTTCATTTCATTAATATCAAAGAACTGAAATTTGCTTACAGACAGAATGGAAATAAAACTAGCTAGGGCACTGGTAGCTATATCTGAGAAGAGATGTGGCATCTACAGGCCTTTGAAATGCATTACAATGAGGCTCGAGGGCCTATTTATTATTGAGAAATAATGGAGAACCCTAAACATCCCAAAAACCTAACCCTAGGAGATGAAGCGCCAAAACTATGGGCCCCGTTTGGGTAAATTGGTGTTTCAACTTCCTAGGGACGTAACTTTGGCATACTATCTCTGTTTGACGCACGTGATACATCATTAGAAAGCTCTATCCGAGGACTACAACTTTTGAGACAAATTTTATGGTCAAATTCATTGGTTCTTTGATACCCAAAAAACGTCGTTTAGGGCCTCAAAACAGCTCCGGAAGTTCAGGACCCGAAAAACTACTAAAAATGGTAAGTTATGCCGAAACTGAAAAACTAAAAGAGACAATGGTGGGGGGCCAAGTGGAATAGGTGGGTGGCCACCAATATCCACCTGGATCATTCCTCCCCACTTAGGAAGCAATGGTCCCCATTACGTTAAGTTTCTCCATGAGATGGGGAAATTTCTGCTGAACTTGGTCCCTGGTGAACCACTTTCCTTAGTGCAGGAGTTGGCCAGCTTTGACAACCCGATACAGTTGGATCCTCTGTTGGCGAGTGTTCTTAATTTGCATTTCCATGATACAATCTGTGGTGGCCTGTTCCATGCAGTCTGGGTTTAACTCTGTTGGTGTGAGTTGTTCTGCAATGTCCGAAGTGTCCGGTAGAGGTGGGAAGTAAGGACGAAGGCGATCCACATTGAAGACTGGGTGCAGACCAAGGAATGGTGGAATACTAAGCTCGAAAGCATTGTTCCCTACAGCCTTGGTGATGGTGTACGGCCCGTATCGGAGCGGACGAAGCTTGCGGTGAGGTCCAGTGAGGCGCTCCTTCTGCAAATGCAGCCATACTTTATCGCCCACCTGGAAGTTGTGTGGCACCCGGTGTTGATCATGGCGCTGCTTGTACTTCGCATTAGCTCTGTCCAATATATCATGAACCTGTTAGCGGATGTGTTGAATGCGCTCGATGAAGCTACTTGCTTTGTCAACTTCAGACTGGACGTGCGCTGAATCGGCCTGAGCAGCTGCAAATGGCATGGCTACGTCAATGGGACATAGTGGCTGGAATCCCAAGCCCACCTGAAAGGGGCTATGGCCAATTGAACTGTGGAGAGCTCGGTTATAACTATGTTGTACATAAGGGAGGCTCTTGTCCCATGTGCGTGGATGCTTTGAATTGTACATGCGCAGAATGTGTACAATCATTCTGTTGACGACCTCTGTCTGGCCATCTGTCTGGGGATGGAAAGCTGTGGATTTGGTGAGCTTTGTGTCCATCATTGACTAGAGGCTGGACCAAAATGTGCTGAGGAACCTGCTATCTCGATCTGATATGATAGACTGTGGGATCCCAAAGTGCACCCATACTCGTTCAAAGAAGAGTTTAGCAGTAGCTTCTGTTGTGATATTCTTCTTACAGGCCGCCATAATGGTCATCTTCGAGAATCTGTCAACGACCATGAAAACACAGACATTGCCATTCTTAGTAGAGGGTAGGCCCGACATGTAATCCATGGAGATGGATTCCCATGGTCGACTAGGGGTAGGTAGTGGAGTATATAGGCCTTGCTTCTTGATGGTCGGTTTGGCAATGGCACAAGCAGTGCAGGATCTGATGTGTTTCTCGACATCTTTTCGAAGGTTCGGCCAATAGAAATACTTCTGTAGTATTGCTACTATTTTCTCGACCCCGAAATGCCCAGCGACTCGACTGTAGTGTGCTTCCCATATCATCTTGGCACGCTCGCTTGAAGGAACACAAAGGTGTCCTAGGTGACATAAAAGTGCATCTTGGAGGTGAAAATTTGGAACTTGCGTGCCCCCCAAGAGTGCCTTGTAAGTGTGGCTGAATTCTGGGTCACTCTCATAGAGAAACGGCCAATTAGAAGTCTCGTGCCCACAAGAGTTGAGCACGGTGGTGAGCGCCACGATCGGTGGTCGACTGAGGCAGTCTGAAACATTATTGGTGCTACCCTTCTTATACTTGATGTTCAAATGAAACTGTTGCAGATATGTGGACCACTTCTGATGGCGATCATTCTGCAGCTTCCCTTGTGTCTGTATGAACTGCAGGGGCCGGTGGTCTGTGTGGATGATTGTTTCCTTCCCCAAAATGTAATGCTTCCATTGTCGATAGGCTTGCACAATGGAATACATTTCTTTGTCATAGGTGGGATACTTGTGAACTGTCTCAAACAATGTCTCACTATGATATGCCACTAGATGTCCCTATTGAGTAAGAACTGCCCCAATAGCATAGTCAGAGGCATCTGTCTCGATCTCAAATGGTTGTTGCAAGTCTGGTAATGTGAGCACTGGGGCAGAATAGAGGCAATTTTTCAATTCTGTGAACACCTTCTATTGAGGTTCCGACCAAAATAATTTTTCTCTTGCTCCTCCCTTGGTGACTTGACTCAAGGGCCAAGTGATATGAGAGAATCCCAACACGAATCTACGGTAGAAATTAGCAAGACCCAGAAAGCTGCGAAGCTCTGTTATAGTGGTCGGGGCTGGCCAATCCCGAATGACTTGGATCTTGGCTGGATCCACATGCACCCCCCTTTCATCAATAATGTACCCCAGATATTGAACCTGGGTCATGCCAAACGTGCACTTCTCCAAATTGGCACACAACTTGTGTTGCCGCGGTGTTTGGAGGACTTGTCGGATGTGATGAAGGTGCTCTTCCCAAGTCTTGCTGAAGATCAGAATGTCATCCAAGTACACCACTACGAATGAGTTGGTGAATGGCCGCAAGATGTCGTCCATCATCCTCATGAAGGTTGTGGGAGCATTCGTCAACCCGAAAGGCATGACCAACCATTCAAAAAGGCCTTCCTTAGCTTTGAAGGTAGTCTTCCACACATCAGAGGGTTCAATTGGTACCTGGTGATACCCAGACTTCAGGTCGATCTTAATGAAATATTTTGCACCTTGGAGTTGGTCCAGAATGTCATCAATCTGTGGGATTGGGTACCTATTCCGGACAGTGATCTTGTTCAGCGCTCGATAGTCAATACAGAGTCTCCACGTCCGATCCTTCTTCTGTACCAACACGATCGGGTTCCCATAGGGCGATGAACTTGGTCTGATGTGACCTTTCTGCAACAGCTCTTGAATCTGCCTCTTGATTTCATCATTTTCCATAACAGAGCATTGATAGATCGATCCATTGGGTAGTGGTGCACCTGGGGTCAGATCAATCAGGTGCTTGACCTGGCAGTGCAGAGGAACCCCTGTGGGTGAGGTGAAGATGTCCCCGTACTCCTCCACGACCTTATCCATTTTTTGTTGTCGTGCAGAGGGGCCCTGTCTGGAGGTCATGGCCACAGTCTTCTTCTTGCCTTGGGGGCAGATCATCAGGAAAACAAATTTCCTAGTTTGGGAAATGAGCTTACTGCATTGTTTTGCAGTAACCAAAGAGATAGTCGTAGGAGGTGGTAACTTTGGTATCCTGTACAACTTATTTCCCAAAGTAATAATAACAGCACGAGGTCGAGAATCATACATAGCATGATGCTTCCATAGGTATGGTTGTCCTAATAATACATCAGAAACATAAATAGGAGCAACGTCACATAATACCTCATCCGTGAAGGGCTTGATACTATAGGGAAGGCGGCACTGCTGGCTGACGCGGAGATCTCATCCTTGGTGAAGCCACCCGATGGTGTATGGATGTGGGTGAGCTGTGGTCGGCAAGCCCAACCGCTTCACGGCGTCTACGGAAATGAGGTTCTTTTGGCTCCCATTGTCGATAATGAAGTGTACACGGGAGCCCTTTACCCACATCTGGGAGTGGAGGAGACGTTCCTCCTCCTTTGGATCTTCCAGTTCCTCCTTCTGGACCTTTGTAGTGGAAATAGTGGCATTGGGCTTCACATCAATAATCTGTTTCCCTTTTTCATTCCCCTTTTTAGGTTCTGATTCGGAGTCAGAGCATGCATCTGACTCAGAAGCCCTCATCTCGGCCACTAGTGACTGCTTGGCCCGACACTCACTTGTGTTGTGAGTGGAGCTCTTATGGAACTCACACCACTTTCTCGTGTCCTTCTTTGGCTTTACGGTGTTGTTATTTTCTTGTGGATTTGACAGGTTGTCTTTAGCCGCCATGCCTTGGCTCTGTCCTTTGTTCTGCAGTTTGGAAGCACCTTTTCCTTGCTTTTGATTCGCAGATCCAAAGTCTCGCTTCTTTTGTTTGAATTTCTGCTCAATCTTGGCAGCATACCAGTATGCCGTACCAAGCGAGGAGATGTCAAGGAACTCCATTTCCTCCTGAATGTATCTATGCAGACAGCTGTGATACTTTAGAACCAAATGTTTCTCTGAATCTTTGATACCCAACTTTGTGCGCAGGGTATGGAACAAATTCGTCAGCTCGTGCACATCTTGATCCCTTTGTTGTCGCAGCGTGGTCCATTGTATGTACTTGTCCTCATAGCTCCCCACGGGATAGTACTATTCCTTGACGGCATCTCGGAAATAATTCCAAGTTGGTACGGCCGAGAACAGAGAGGGTTCTGTCTGGTCCTTGTTCTCACAGTAGGTTTCCCACCAGTCCTTAACATGGGGGGTAGCTTTGAGGAGTGCAAAAATAATCTTCTCCCGGTCTAAAAAGTCATGAACAGAGAAATATCCTTCTAATAGATTCAACCATCTATCTATGGCATCTGCATCTATTTGACCCTCAAATATGGGAATGTCAAAATTTACTTGTACCTTAAAGGGAGTCGTAACTCCAGAGTGGCTACTGGATGCAGATGCGCCGCCGGTGGGTGGTCGTTGAAGGATCTGAGCAAAGTTATCCATCATCGCGTTCTTTTGTTTTTTGAGGGCCTCCTTGAGCAATATTTTGATAGGATCTCCTGCTCCCTCATATTTCTTTTCGTCCCCCATGGGCGTCCGTCGAGGTTTGCGAGGCTGATCTTGCAAAGGTTCCACCAGATCAAGCCCTAGCTCCTTATACCCCGACCTCGTTGGGGACATGCAAAGAAGGATCGAGAAAAAGCAGACCGCTCTGATACCACTGATCCGGATTTATGCAGGAACGCAATAGAATAAACACATAACCATAAATACAGAGATGCAGCGGAAATAACACTTCATTCATTAATATCAAAGAACTGAAATTTGCTTACAGACAGAATGGAAATAAAACTAGCTAGGGCACTGGTAGCTATCTCTGAGAAGAGATGTGGCGGCTACAGGCCTCTGAACTGCGTTACAATGAGGCTCGAGGGCCTATTTATTATTGAGAAACAATGGAGAAACCTAAACATCCCAAAAACCTAACCCTAGGAGATGAAGCGCCAAAACTATGGGCCCCGTTTGGGTAAATTGGTGTTTCAACTTCCCAGGGACGTAACTTTGGCATACTATCTCTGTTTGACGCACGTGATACATCATTAGAAAGCTCTATCCGAGGAATACAGCTTTCAAGACGAATTTGATGATCAAATTCCTTGGTGATTTGATATCCAAAAAACGTCGTTTAGGGCCTCAAAACGGCTCCGGAAGTTCAGGACCCGAAAAACTGCTAAAAATAGTAAGTTATGCCGAAACTGAAAAACTAAAAGAGACAATGGTGGGGGGCCAAGTGGAATAGGTGGGTGGCCACCAATATCCACCTGGATCAATCTGTGACAGAAATCAACCATATTTTTAGAACCAAATGCAACAGCATTGTCAGTGATAATTTTCCTAGGATAGCCAAATCTAGACAGAATATGGTCTTCAAGGAATTTTATGATAACTAAGTCTGTGGCATTCCTAGAAGGAATGGCTTCGATCCATTTGGTGAAATATTCAGTGGCTGTGAGTATCCATTTATGTTGGGCAGATGAGGTAGGATGGACTTCCCCAATGAAGTCTAGGCCTCACTGTTGAAAAGGAGCTTCAATAGTGATTGGTTGCAATGGCAAGGGAAGCAATTTTCTCTTGCCTTCAAAGATTTGGCATTTTTGGCAGGACACTATCATTTTGTGGACATATTGAAAGAGGGTGGGCCAGTAATAGCCAGCTCTAAGGATTTTATCAGCAGTGCTTTTCCAATTTAGGTGGCCTCCACATTCTCCTTCATGAAACTCATGCTTGATCCTATCTGCATCAACCTCAGGAAAACATTTAAACAATAATCCACTAGCATTTTTCCAATATAAACATTTATCTAAAATGCAATAGTTAACAGCTTTCAACTTTAAAAATCTTGCCTTTGTTTTAGACATACCAGGAGGGGCATTGAGGTTAGTAAGTGCATACAAAATATCTGCATACTAGGATGAATTGAGGAAATGATCTTCAATAAGTGGGGCTAGTAATTCTTCCTGTTCATCTAATTCATATATCATTTTTATATCAAGTGCTTGCAAGTTAGATGTAGCCATTAATTGTGCTAGGCCTTGACCCTTGATGATTTTAGTGGGCTTAATTTCCAAATCATATTCGAGTATCACAACAATCCACTTTCCTCTTTTTCCATCGGGGTCTTGTGACAAAATGTCTTTCATCACTATATGAGGCACAAATGCAATAATATGAGAGTGTAAAATATAAACTTTGAAATCCTTCAAGGCCTTGACCAAAGCATAGGCTTGGTTTTCCATGATATTATATTTCAGAGGTGCATCTCTTAATGCCTTGTTGAAAAATGCAATTGGCTGCTCTTGTCCTTCTAGATTTTTCTGTAATAGGACAATAGCCACAATATGTTCTAATGCAAATGAAAATATGAGGAATTCCTTAGTGAAATCAAGACTGATAAGGACTGGTGCTTGGGTGAGTGCATGTTTGACCAGTTCAAAGGATTTCTTTGCTTCTAAGGTCCATTTAACTCCTATATCTTTCTTTAGCATGTTTGTCATGTTCCTAAGGAGTTCTGCCAGGTTGGGTATGAACCTACTCAAGAAAATAATCTTTCCAATGAAAGATTGAAGTTCTTTGATGTTTCTAGGGTGACTAACCTGCAATATACCTTCAACCCTTTTTGGGTCTATTTTAATCCCTTTTTCAAATATGATATCACCAAGAAGTTTACCTTCTTGGAGACCAAACAATGTCTTCTTGGGATTTAAAGATAACCCAAATTTTCTACATTTCTCCAAGACCTTTCTTAGATGTACTAGGTGTTATTCATCTGTTTTGGAATAGACTGTAATGTCATCTAAATAAATCACAATGAAGTGGCCTATTTCTTCTGAGAAAACAATTTCCATGGCTCTTTGAAAGGTGGTACCTGCATTCATTAATCCAAAAGGAATTTTCACATACATGAAAGTGCCCCAAGGAGTAGTGAAGGTTTTTTTCAGTTGATCCTCAGGAAGTACTAATATCTGATTATATCCTGAAAATCCATCTAGCGAAGAAATCCTCTTGGAACCAACTACCCTTTGTAATATGTGCTCCATTTTAGGCAAGGGATAGTTGTCCTTTAATGAGGCCCTGTTCAAATTCATAAAGTCAATACAGAGCCTTATTTCTCCTGTTTTCTTTCTTACATCTACAATATTAGATACCCACTTTGAGTATCTCACAGGGGCAATAATTCCAGCATCATACATTTTCCTAATTTCCTTCTAAACTAGAGGTAACTGCATAGGGTTTATTCTGTGTAATTTTTTCCTAAGTGGTTTTTGGTTTTCTTTAAGTGGTATCTTGTGCTGAATGGTCTCTGTTTCATATGACTTTAAATCCTCATAGCTCCAAGAAAATACATCAAAAAACTCTTTAAACAACTCAATATATTTCAGTTTCATGTGAGGTGGAAATTTTTTGGATAACTTGATCATTTTAGGCTTGTCTTTACTGCCTATATTGCATTCCTCAACATCAGCTTCAGTGGGTTCTATTGTTGGTTTCTTGGAAACATCATTAAAATCAAACAAGTCTTCTAGAGCTGCTAGTCCTTTGGGTATGCCTTTGTCTTTATACTGTAGTACCTCTATGTCTTATTTTCCTAAGTTAATGTACTCTTCTGTTTGATTTTCAAATTCTTCGGTTAACAGATTAATTTATGCAATGGGAGAAGGTTCCTTTTCAACATGTTGTTCCTCATTAAGACAGTCTATATCATACTTTGAGTCTGAATTTGGCAATTCAAACTCATTTCTGAACTACAGAAAGTCTTCTATTTGTTTATCTCCCTCAAATACTTGCCAATACTTTTCATTTTCTGGGATGGCTAACCTGTATTTCATTCAGAATGTGAACTTTTTGCTGTCATAAGGCCTTTGACATGAGATGGAAGTGCAAGCTAATCCATTGGCAAGGATGTTTTGGTCTCTAGGGACAAAAACAAGTTCATATTCCTCAAAAGTTTTCAACAAGTCCATAGCATCATTGCTATAGTCTCTTCGTCTTGGATGTTTGGCATTGTACTCTCCATTTATTTTCCTAATGATCAGTTCAGAATCTCCATGAACAGCTATCCTCCTGGCTCCTAATTTCTTCAGTAAATGTAGTCCTAAGAGGAGTGCTTCATACTCTGCTATGTTATTTGTGTATTAGAATTTTAACTTGTATGAATGGCTTTCAGCGTGATTATTCTCTATTTTGTGAAGCCACACACCTACCCCTGCACCATTTCTATTACAAGACCCATTAAAAATCATACTCCAAAGAGGGCTATTTTCATACTTGCTATTGTTTTCATTTCTATCCCCTTTGTCCTATGTGTTTTGACTATCATTATGCAGTTTTATGGGTTCTATAGCATGTTTATGTTGGTCTTGTGCCTTAAATTTTTCATGGAGTTGAGACCTTTCTCCTTGACCCTCATGGTTTGCACTAGGCTGATGGAAAGTGGGTGGTTCATACTCTTTGTTTTGTTTGCTGTAATTTTTAGATTCTGCAAACTGTTTGAGAGCCTCTCCCTTCCTATCCTCTTCTTCCATGTTTTCTGTTATGTTGGGTGCTTTCTCACTACCCAACTCTAACTCACCAAAGCTTTCATCATGACAAAAAATGAATGAGTCTAGGTCTATATGGACAGAATAAAGAGGGGAATTTTCTGATTTTTCTTGACTACTCACCATAAATTTCATTTGTGATTCCCTATAAAGTTTTCTAAGTTGGCTGAAAATAGGGATGGTGGCATATGTCATGTCCATTTGCATGGTACCTTGAAGCTTAGCACCCCATGATCTTGAAAGAAGCATGACGTATTTGGGAGGCACATCAGCCACTACCACATCCATCACCATGCATTTGGCTTGGATTTGGGTCAATTTTACACAAATATCTTTGATCAGGCCTAAGCATTTTACTCTACTGGAGTCAAAAGAATACAAATATTTATAGGTCTAGTTATATGAAGGCATAATCTTTCCATGATTACTTTGGGCATAAGGTTATATGAAACCCCTGAATCTGTTGGGAAAAATACTGAGAGGGGGGGGTGAATCAGTATTTACCGCATAATCAAAGCTTTTTACTTTTTCATTCCTTAAAACCCATACGCTACTTTCCTTCAGTAAACTAGCGTATATACGCGGATCCCCTTCATGAAACTAGCATATACATAGAGATCTAGATAAGTCATTAAATCTTCACTTAAACCATTCCATCATTTATTCATCAGATATTCAATAAGCAGTAAACATGTGCAGTAAGAACAGAATAAACCATCACACAAAGCATCACACATGAACACCAGGATTTTTAGGTGGAAACCTAAATCGGGAGAAAACCACCGCTGCAGTTGCTCAGCCTTCAATATTTTATTATAGAGAAAACATCTTACAACATATGTGCTGGCGCAGACTTGACCAGCACGCAGGCACCCACCTGCGCTCGTTTACCAGCCTCTCCTGGAAGGGAGCTCCAACCCCCTGACTCGTTTACCAGCCTCTCCTGGAAGGGAGCTACGACCCCACGATCTCGTTTACCAGCCTCACCTGGAAGGGAGCTACAACCCCCTGACTGAAGGCTACAACCCTCAGCACCACCTTGGACCACGTTTCATCAATTTTCACACTGGACCCTTTCCATACTTTTAAGTTCAACCATACATCACCAACAGATACATATCAACACAGATCAGATAGCAGAAACACAACAGAACAGATCAGATATTTCATACCCCTTGCTTCAGCAAACCCTAGTTTGCATACGCGCTTTTACTTTACTGATGTCGCGTATATACGCGCTTCTGTCCACACAAACCAGCGTATACCTCAGTGTATATTTCATTGCGCATACGCGCTTTTACTTCAGCGAAGCTGCGTATATACGCGCTTCCTCCACGGCGAAGTAGCGTATATATCTTCAATCATTACAGAGCAGCATACTTCATCAGATCAGACATTCAGCTCAGATTCAACCCTTTGCTTCAGACAGATGTTCGCCTAGATGTTCGCCTCATCACAAATCTAATCACTCCATAAACAGATCTAGCAAATACAAGTACATTTCGGATCTAAAGATCCCGCTTCATCATTTCTTCATAAGTGCTTCATAGATTCAGATCTATCATCAAACCTTTACCCTTTCCATACAGATATACTTCACAGAGAAGTATTCATTCAAGCTCAGACATCTTGCTCTCACACTCACGTTTTGCACAATGAATTTCTTCTCCTTATATAGGTTTATCCTTTTTCAATACCATGAGCCCCTTTTTCAATACCATGGGCCAAAACAATACCATGAGCCCAAAACTACCTGGACGGGGTCAATTAGGCGGATCATTACCCAATACCATGGGTCAATACCATGGTGGTTACCCTTGGGTTTGCACTTTTTGAGCGCTTTAGCCCATACGCGACTTGGCACGTTCTTTTCCGCGTGCATACGCGACTTCCCCTAGGCCAATCCGCGTATACCAAGAGACATACTCTTTTTCATCATAGATTTAGCACTTGCTGACTTCTTTTCTTCACTGCTTTCTGTACACACTGCAGATACATCAGATTTACTTCATCAAGAACATATTCTATCAAGCACAACTTCATCAAGTAAGTTGCCATCTTCTTCATCAAGTGAGTTGCCTTTCAAGGACAACACTTAGCATCATATTGCTAACTAACATCATATCACATCAGACACTTAGCATCATATTGCTAACCAAAATCATATCACATCAGATTTACATCGTTTACCAAGTCCATCAAGTCAAGCATAACTTCATCAGGTGTATTGCCATCAAGGACAACACATGTCAACTGTCACATGTCTTCATCTTCATTCAGTGGGTTGCCATCAAGGACAACATTCTGCATCATATTTCCAACAATCTCCCCCTTTGGACTTGATGGCAATTCAAACACCATGTCACTCTCCCCCTTTGACATCAAGGGCAAAGGACAAAACCAGCAGATCAAAACCAACACACTCTCCCCCTTTGACATCAAGGGCAACGGGCGGATCAAAACCAACACACTCACCCCCTTTTCTCCTCATGTAGAAGTAGCGTTCTGCAGATCTGATGTATACTGAAGTGACCAAGCTCCCCCTGAGTTCATGCTGAATATTTTTCAATGAAGTACATGACTCTATAAAGTTCCTATCACCAATGACTCATACTTACATCAAATATCCAACCAAGTGGATTTACATATGAGACTCAAGTTCCCAACCAAGTGGGTTTACAAATTTGACTCCGCTACCCAACCAAGTGGGTTTACAAATTGACAAGTCCTTACATGACTGAATATTACAATTTTACAACATGGGTCTCAACCAGACCTTTACATCAAAGTACAAATGTGAATTTTCATAATTAATACCAAAAAGACCTCAAGAGAGATCATATATCAGAACCACCATAATGCCAGAAATGCATTATACTCAGCAAAACTAATGCTCCCCCTGAATCTGTGCAACCAAGCAATCTTTCCAAAGACTAAGGCTCCCCCTTAGTTTGTGCATCCTAAAAACTTCCACCAACAAATCATCAAGGCATCTTCATCAAAACATTAGAAACAGAATTATGAGAACTGGAACACCACCAGAGATACCAAAAAGTATCAGAGATACCAAACAGTACAGCAGCTATGCTGAAGAGAGCTAAACCAACCAAAAATTGTCAGCAATTAGTCATACGCAGTTTTCTGTGAAGGAACTCGCGTATATACGCGACTGTGTTTCAGGAAACCCGCGTATCCCAAGACATCTTCTAAATTTCAACCAGATCTGATTCTTTGTAAGGCAAAGACAATGTTCATCTTCTTTCTGAGACATTTGAATGCTTCCCTGGACTACAGATAGATAGAACAGTGTAGTTTTGTCTTCAAGCGTCATCCAACGGTTGTAGCATCAGCACAATAGTAACCAAGCCTTCAGATTCTTTGTAGCATCAACACAATCTTTCCAAGAGAGATTGTCATATCAGAACAACATCTTCACATAGGTGTCAAGCAATCATCCATGTGGTCCAACATCACCATGGTCTTCAAGATTTAACATGAAGTAACATATGTAGGCAAAAGATCTCTCAACCATAGTAACACACTCTGCATGATTTATTTCTGAATCAAATGACATCCAACTCACAAAGGATACTTATCAGCAACCAGGGCTCAAAAACTCATCATAATAAACCATGTACCAAGACATCAACATTTGAGCATGAGTATCACAAAAACCCAAAGAATAAGCAGTCATATTGCCAACAATGCAATCATTAGTATTCAACCTGCTACTCCCCCTAAACCAGTGTTCTTCCTTAACTTGTGCAATCTGAAACACCTTCAACAGCAAGTCATCAGCAACAAACTCTGCATGATCTGTCCTCTTCTCTGAATTATAAGACTTTCATCTCAACAATGAATTCTCTTCATCATAAAGCAACCAGGCTTCATACATAATATTCAACACAAGAACCCATGCATCATTTCATTATCATGAGTATAACCAGAATAATGCTAACAGTGCACTCATCAGCAGTCAGACTGATGCTCCCCCTAGACCTCTGCTCCAGATCTTCAACTATTAGATAAATTTCCTCATTATCAATGCATACGCGGCTGTGTCTGCTGGAACTCGCGTGTATACGCGACTTTGGTAAATATAACCCGCGTATGGAAGGTGAAATATAGAAAATTTCACACCTTCATCTCCTCCTGCAAATTTACCTTCTGTTCCTGTCTTTTCATTATACCAGATGCACTGTCAGGAATTCATATAACCAAAGTAATCAAATCAACCATGAGAGTCATCATGCATTGCTCCCCCTGTGACGATACATTACTAAATCTCATAATGTATCTCACATCATTCCTGCAGTCAATCAGAGAAGTAAGCTTCGGAAGCGGATGACTGCAGTAGGGTCTGAATTCCCTACGTTTCTGATCGGTCCTCCTTTTTTTTTCCAAATTTTCTTGAACTTTCTATTTGAGTGCTGGAAGTTATCCACTTTCCCAGATCTGTTCATCCTGCATTCCTTTTCTACATGTCCATACTTATTACAAGCATAACATCTCATGTGGCCAGAAAAATAAGCATAAGAATCATAAAGAGTATTTCTAATCTTCCTCCTTTTGCAATCAGCTGCTTTATGTCCATACATGTTACATGAGAAACAATATCCTCTGAAGAGACTAGAGTACCTTTCTGAGTAGGATCTATTTGTTTGTGGCTGAAATGATCTGCTCCTGCAATTTGCTGCAACATGCCCATAATTATGACATTTGAAACATTCAACATTATTGAATTATTTCTTTTGAGATTTCATCATTGTTGATTGACCTTTTGTCTCTTTCAACACTTCAGGTTTTGCATTGACTACCTCTGAATTTTTAGCACTTCCTTGTGAGCTAGATTCACCTTTAATAGTTTCATGGAAACCAAGACCATGTTTGATAGCAGGAGACCTTTGATTACTCATAATATTGTCCAAGATATTAGTACTATCATGAAACCTCAAAAGTTTAATCTTTTCTTCTAATTTACTTTTGAGAATATTTACCTCAACCTCCAAGTCTTGACATTGCTTTGTCATGCTTTCTTCTTTCCTTCTTCCATCTTCTACTTGATGATTCAGATTTAGAATTTCTTCTCTCAACCCTTTTTTTGTTCTTCAAAATTTTGTAAGAGTTCTTCATTTTTCTTGTTTGATGCTTCAAGATCTTCTTTGAGGGAGACGATTTCTGCTTTAAGTCCAGCATTCTTCTTATTTGATTTTTCGAGACCTATTTTGAAGGAAATGATTTCTGCTTCAAGTTCTTCATTCTTCTTATTTGATTCTTCAAGATCTGCTAGTAGAGAGATGATTCCATCTTCAAGTCCTAAATTCTTCTTGTTTGATTCTTCAAGATCTGCTTGTAGACGTTCTATGATAGACCAGATTTTTGCTCCAAGTTCTTCATTTTCATTTAGTTGTGGAGGTTCCTCACTCTTTCCCATTGTTACGGATCTCCTTCAAGCGATCAAGCTTCTGCAGAAGGACCACACTCTGATACCAATTGTTGGGAAAAATACTGAGAGGGGGGGGTGAATCAGTATTTACTGCATAATCAAATCTTTTTACTTTTTCATTCCTTAAAACCCATACGCTACTTTCCTTCAGTAAACTAGCGTATATACGCGGATCCCCTTCATGAAACTAGCGTATACACAGAGATTTAGATCTGTTATTAAATCTTCACTTATATTATTCCATCATTCATTCATCAGATGTTTAATAAACAGTAAACATGTGCAGTAAGAACAGAATAAACCATCACACAAAGCATCACACAAGAACACCAGGATTTTTAGGTGGAAACCCAAATCGGGAGAAAACCACCGCTGCAGTTGCTCAGCCTTCAATATTTTATTATAGAGAAAACATCTTACAACATATGTGCTGGCGCAGACTTGACCAGCACGCAGGCACCCACCTGCGCTCGTTTACCAGCCTCTCCTGGAAGGGAGCTCCAACCCCCTGACTCGTTTACCAGCCTCACCTGGAAGGGAGATACGACCCCCTGACTGAAGGCTACAACCTTCAGCACCACCTTGGACCACGTTTCATCAATTTTCACACTGGATCCAACCACTTCAATAGAACACCACTTGCAGGCCACATTTCATCATATTTTCACATTGGACCCTTTCCATACTTTTAAGTTCAACCGTACATCACCAACAGATACATATCAACACAGATCAGATAGCAGAAACACAGCAGAACAGATCAGATATTTCATACCCTTTGCTTCAGCAAACCCTAGTTTGCATACGCGCTTTCACTTCACTGATGTAGCGTATATACGTGCTTCTGTCCACACAAACCAGCGTATACCTCAGTGTATATTTCATTGCGCATACGCGCTTTTACTTCAGCGAAGCTGCGTATATACGCGCTTCCTCCACGGCGAAGTAGCGTATATATCTTCAATCATTACAGAGCAGCATACTTCATCAGATCAGACATTCAACTCAGATTCAACCCTTTACTTCAGACAGATGTTCGCCTAGATGTTCGCCTCATCACAGATCTAGGCACTCCATAAACAGATCTAGCAGATACAAGTACATTTCAGATCTAAAGATCCCGCTTCATCATTTCTTCATAAGTTCTTCATAGATTCAGATCTATCATCAAACCTTTACCCTTTCCATACAGATATACTTCACAGAGAAGTATTCATTCTAGCTCAGACATCTTGCTCTCACACTCACATTGTGCACAATGAATTTGTTCTCCTTATATAGGTTTATCCTTTCTCAATACCATGAGCCCCTTTTTCAATACCATGGATCAAAACAATACCATGAGCCCAAAACTACCTGGACGGGGTCAATTAGGCGGATCATTACCCAATACCATGGGTCAATACCATGGTGGTTACCCTTGGTTTTGCACTTTTTGAGCGCTTTAGCCCATACGCGACTTGGCACGTTCTTGTCCGCGTGCATACGCGACTTTCCCTAGGCCAATCCGCGTATACCAAGAGACATACTCTTTTTCATCATAGATTGAGCACTTGCTGACTTCTTTTCTTCACTGCCTTCTGTACTCACTATAGATACATCAGATTTAGTTCATCAAACCATATTCTATCAAGCACAACTTCATCAAGTAAGTTGTCATCATCTTCATTAAGAGGGTTGCCATTCAATGACAACACTTAGCATCATATTTCTAACTAACATCATATCACATCAGACACTTAGCATCATATTGCTAACAAACATCATATCACATCAGATTTACATCGTTTACCAAGTCCATCAAGTCAAGCATAACTTCATCAGGTGTATTTCCATCAAGGACAACACATGTCAACTGTCACATGTCTTCATCTTCATTCAGTGGGTTGCCATCAAGGACAACATTCTGCATCATATTTCCAACAGAATCATGCATAACATTGTGTAAAATCTTGTCATGGATATTCAAACTGACATAGAAAGGAGGGATCACTCCTTCTTGGAACTTTCCTTCAATTTTAGGACCAAATAAAAGGGCTAGTTGATCATCATTTAAATTGAAAGAGTCATTTTCTTCTATGTTCAAAGCTTTTAACACCTAAAATTTATATACATCTTCAGTGACTAACTCAGTGAGGGGGATAGAGATATTGATTTTAGCAATTTCACTTTCCAAATTGAAAGGGAATTAATTATTTGAAAGGCTCAAATCTGTCTTGTTAGTTACTAACTTATCAACAAAATAAGCTTGCTGGTTTTTATTATGTACATCAGTTAAAACTATTTTTACAGGGGTACTAGCTGAAGTGCTAGTGCTGCTAGGGTCAACACGCTATTTATCAGTGGTTTGAGTGTCTTTGCCCTTGTTTTTACCAGAAATGGAAGTTGCTGTTTTGTTGTTTTCAGCAGCGTTTTTAATCACCCTTTCAGACCTGTTTTTAGCAGCAGATTCATAGGTTTTTGTTTCAAGAGTTTCTTGGTTCTTTTTTCTCCTGAGGTCATATTGTTTATGGACCTCCATGATGGCATTCTCAAAGCCTTGCCTATAGTCTTCAGATTCTAAGCCTTCATCATCATAATATGTATATGTGGCCTGGTCATCTTCTGTGAAAAAGGAAAGGTCTTCATTACTTCCTCCCAACATGTTTATAACGACTCCCTCTGGCTCTTCTATCATTCCCTCATCTTCATCAACATAATTTTCTTGAAATGTAGGTCTGATATGTTGATCAAAATCTCTTTGTCTCATCTGAGGGGAGTTTTTCCTGAAGTTTCAGTTTTGATTTTGAGTCTGATTGCTATTCTGAGCATTTTTTTGGACAACCAACCTTTCCATCATTTTTTATAACTTGTCCATGTTCTTGCCAAGATAGTCTAATTTTGAGTTAGATGTGGAGGGTGCAGTGTCTTCCCTATATGTCACTTTCTTCTCAGACCTCATCCTAGCTCTCTTCTCAATCAGATTTTCTTCCACACTAAGAGCTCCCTTTTTCATTTCTTCTAAAGTCAAGGGATCACTTTCTCTTAGTTGATAGGCCATTTCGGGATCAAATCCTTCAGGGAATTTAGCCAAAGCTGAGCCTTGTGGAGGTTTCAAATCTGGGGGTAGTGCGTTATAAAAATTATTGAACCTAGTGCAATAACTTTGAACATGCTCACCATCATTTATCTTGAGGTTGTTGTAATCTGAAATTATTCGGAGAGGTTTCTTCCTCATTTCCCATTTGTTTATGAATGTTTGATGTAAAGAAGGGAGATCATTAATACTATTAGGATTTAAACCTTTAAACCATTTCTTGGCTTCTCCTCCTAAAATTTGGGTAAATATTGTCATATTAATGGTCTCAACTTCTATTTCCATATAATCAAAGGCATCATTCAACTTGTCTACATGCTGTTGAGCAGTAGTGGATTCATTTCTTGTGAAATGAGGAATTCTGGACTGATATTCATTGGGTAAAGGAACCAGATGTTGTTGTAACACTAGGGGAGCATACCATGCTCCCATGATAGGATTTTTTGGATGGGATGGAGTGGTTTGAACAGTGGGGATATGGATGGCAGATGTGCTGGGACCAACAAGAGATTTTTGAGCAGATTTGGGGTGAGAGAAACCAAAGTTTTGAATGAAATGAAGATCAGGAGGTGTGGATGGAGGAGTTTCTCTGTTGCCAATAAGCTGGCCACTATGTTGTGGTGAGCTTGTTGGCTAAAATTATGTCTGATATATACCACTAAGTGACTTAATTCTTCGTAAATTACTTGGAAAATCTAATTCAACTTGGATCTCTTAAAGAGCTGAAAGGTTTTCAGGGACAAAATTGGCTCTGTGAATTGTACTGATAATAGTTGGATTTCTAGATGCAGGAGACTTCCTAAGGATGATTTCTAGATTATCAACTATTTCAGGAGGATTCGAATCTGGATAGGCTCTGGTATGAATTTTTCTTGAAGCCAGTATGTTAAGATTCAAACCTAAAGAGAAGAAATTTAGCCAGATATGACAATCTTTAAGAGGCAAACTAGTCTTTAACAAAGAAAACTTAATCCTCAAAGTTTCCTAATCGTGGGTGTGTATTATGTTTTAATGGTAGTGAGGGCTGCCCCGGTGGATTCTTTGTGAAACCAAGAGTAATCAGCAGGCCTACTAATCACCAGTGGAGCCTTTTGGTATTCTAGGAGCTATGGAGTTGCCAGGTGGATGATTTCAAATGTTCAAGATGAGTTGCTGTCCACCACAGTAATTAACTGCTAGTCTAAGGCTGTTGTGGGTCTTATGAGGTCTAAAGGATGTCTAAGATGAAATTTACTCAGAATTCTCCAGTGGAGTCGCCATTATGTTGGGGTCCTGTGATTTGGCAGATTGGCATACCAAATGACAAGGAAACATCAGAACCACTTTGGAATCCTAGGATTTAGCCCTCTTGGATTCAGAGAAGGATCTCTCTATATGTGTTTTCAAATGATATTGTCTTTAAGTATTATGCTATGGTGTTAGGCTAGTTATGAAGCACAAGGGATTTGTTTGTTTTGGTTGGGAATCATTAAAAGAGAAGATCATGTGAGGTGAAGAAGGAAATATGTGGAAGGATGTTTCAGTATGGGAAGATAGGTCAAAAAAAAGTGCTAAACCATTGGGCTATGGAGTCATAAAAGGGTTTACTTGCACAACAATTATAAAAGGTTTTCCAAAGGGCAAGTCATCTATATCATAAGATCTTTTAAGTTGATTTTGTGGTATGAAACATTAAGGAGTGATGTGAAAGAAGCAACATGTAAGAAAACATAGGGTAGCCTAAGATCAGGTAAGGACTTTTAACCTATCCTGCTTTGACATACTCTTAAGAATAAAACATTTAAGATAAACATAAAAAGCAACCTAAGATCAGGTAAGGACTTTTAACCTATCCTGGTTTTGGCACACTCTTAAGGGAAATCTTCAAAACAGTTGTTTAAGACTAAGCAAGGGACATGGCTAACCATAAACTTCCTTGATTAAGACTCTACTTAGCATGCAATGAAAATATCATTTAAGAACAATAACTAAAGTTCCACTCAGCAAGACATGGGCTCACCAACATTCCTTGATAGGTTATACTCTATTGATATCATTCCCAAACACACATTTTGAAGAAAACATAAAGATAAATATTTATCAGTGAGAGATAGGGTACTTTGTAGTAAATCATACTCTATATTTGTTGTTCTTTATCAGAGAATATGAACACAGTGAAAACATAAGGAAAATAACAATTACATTGAGAATAACATCACCAATGATTTAGATCAGGATCTAGTGAATCTACTTGTCTATTGATGTGAAAAACCAGTTACATACTTTGAGTCCAATAGCTTTTTATAGTCCAATGCTTTTCTTCCCAGCCTACTATATTATAGCTACTCAGAAGTTCTTACTCAATAACAGTTCAGGCAATTAAAAACTTTCCAACCATTACAATGAATTTTCTGTGAATACTTATAGGTGAAAAGAGGAAGAGTGTTGCAGAAATGGTAATAAATATGAATTAAGATAGAGTGGGAGAAGTGTTTGAATGCCCATTCTACTTAATGACCGTTGCATTAACTGATTGTACCATTTTGGTAGTTTTTCCTGTTTTATGCATATTTAGTAGGCATGGTAATAACTCCGAGGACTGTCCTTTGAAACATGACTTGATCTGAAGTACTCTGTTTGACTTCTTGGATAAGAAAACTGTCAGTTTTTGGGTTTCGTAGCGCCATGTTTTCTTAACAACTGTTTTGACAGTTTCACAGAGGGTTTTCCAGTTGGATGGCTGTCAAAGTGTCTATGGAAAGTAAAGCATGCTACAGGTGTCCTTTTCTTGATCTCTGGAGGTGATCAAACATTCGAAGGCTTTTTTTTCTTCTGATTTGTCTGTTTTGGCCCCTTTAAACACTGATATTTTTCTTTAAATGTGTTTTTAAGGCTGTATTAGGCCTTCTTGGATCATCTTTGGTCCTAGTCTGACTGTTGTGTATAGGTGGCTGTGCCAGAGGGTTTGTTGTATAATCATCTCCATAAAACATTTGATTAAGCTTGGAATTTCGACCCCTTGGCCCCTTAGCCACTAATTCTTTGGCTGTGGGAGACCTGTGGATAAATCCACCATTAAACCTGCACACGACAACAAACTGGTTAAGAAATCCTACGTTTCTTGGTTTAACTAAAATAGAGGGCTTTGGCGAAGGTTGTGGAGCAGTGAGGAGGCAAGATGAATGCAGTGGGGAAGGGTTTGACCATGGAGGAGATGAACGAGGGTTCAAAATTAATTATGGCGTGAAGATTTGGAAAGGCGGTATTAGAAAACCTGCAGTGATTTTCGCATGGGGTTAATGCGGTAAGTGGTTTGGGATAGATTGAACGCGATACGGTCCAATGGCTGACACATATGCCTCTGAAAACCACCCATTTCATGTTCAAACAGGCAATCAAATTTATTTATGAAATGAACGCGAAAATGGTTTAAGACCATTCGATCTGGGGGGGACCAGATCTACGGTTATAAGCAAGCATGAAAAATAGAAGAGATGTGCGAGAGAATCACATGGTGGGGCCGAGGTGACATAAGCCACTTTTTCGTGTAGCGGGGAGGCTTTGAAGTCGGGTAAACAATATGCGCCATGGGTTTACAGTGATAAGGTGTAATGATCCATGTATAGGTGAAAATATAAAGGGAAACAAAAGGTGGAAGTGGGAGGGAGTGAAGGCGATTCTGGGTCGTTAGATATGGGGAGAAGATAGATCAACGGTGGAGATTACGGGAAAATAGAGTGAAAGGCGCCAGTGTGGTCAGGTGGGACCAGCGGGAATACATGGGAAAAGTGAAGGAAAATGTGTATTGTGGGAACACTTGAGGTACGGGCAGATTTGTGGAGAAGGTGCCTCCGTAGTGGATCTTAGCCGTTGGATGAAGATTTCACATATCCCAAGGAGTCCACTACAGGGGCACTCAAATGTTCTACCTTTGTGTGGAAAGTGACCATGGGTGGAGAAAAAGGGAAATTAGCTCGGGCCATCAGATCAGTGAGATGGATGGTCAGGATTTCCTTAGTGGATCGGAAATTGGCGGAGGTGAGAACTTGAGAAGGAGGGATTTGATATGTTTTGATGGCCAATGGCTGATGGGGAAGAGCACAGGCAATGGATGGAGGGTCATTCGATCAGGATCGAGATCGAAGGTGGAGAAGTGATCGAAGGATCGCATCAGCAGAGTAAAGGAATACGGAACCGCAAGTTCTGATGAGCAATGGAGTGATATCCGTTCGATCTTTGAGGGAATGGCTAGTTGTGATCATATCGGAATATCAACCATCAGCGGGGTAAAGGGTCTGGGCACAAGAAATCAAGATCGCTAATGAGCCAATGAGAAATGGAGGGATAGTTGTCAGATATTTGAGGGAATGGACGGTTGCGATTATATCGGAATATCGGCCATTGGCAGGGTAAAGGGTCTGGGCACAAGAAATCAGGATCGTCGATGAGTCGATGAGCGATGGAGGGGCTTAAGGCTGAGGCCGAAGATCGCGGGTCCCGGTCTTATGGAGGAAAAGGGCTCAAGTTTTAAGCAGAAGGGGCTTAAGGCAGAAAAGGAGTGGAAAATCCTTTTCAAAGGTTTTTACAGGTTTTTTTAGGTTCTGATAGAGTAAACGAAGGGGTTTTTTAACCAAAAAAAAGGGATTTTTGTGGTTTAACAAGGGATTTTTTTAGGAATTAGAGGGACAATGAAGGGAAAGGGGAATTTTTTGGAGGGAAATAATGTAGAAGAGGCTTTTGAATGCAAATATCAAATAGCTTGGTTTTTGAAGGATAAGGAACACAGTAGAGGCTTCAAGAAATCTTAGATTTTGCATGAAATTTTTTTCTTGAAGACTAAAGATCTGTTTTAGCCATCATAGTGTATGAAAATTTATAGATGGCCAACAGGTGTAGTAACATCGCTTTGCTGTAACAGCACCCCCTTAACTACTCCTGTGGACCTCGTGCTCTGGATCTTTGGTGCTATAAATGACATCTGGAAAGACAACACAAATACCATAGATCTTCTCCAAAAATTCATCCTCAATTATTCAGAAAAAGGCACGATATATCATAATAACTGATGAATTGGCAAAGTAATAAAAACAAGGTGAAACCACACAAGTTAGGATAGAAAGATAAGAAAAAGAGGCAAAGATACTCTCATTGGTTATAGTTATGAGAAAAAATAGGGAAAACAAGTGTAGGAAAAGTGTGAAAAACTAGCACCCAACGTCTCCCCCCAAGTGAAATACTTGCATGTCCTCATGCAAACTAGTATTTCATGGGAATATCTCCGGTGCAGGTCAGTGAGGTCATAAGCACCATCTGTATCTTCGTCTGCATACCTGTACCCCTAATTTGCCATCAACTGTCATACCTTGGACTCTGAATCACACTTAATCAATTCATAATTACTCTGATAATCCTCAATTTGCAGCCAAATCAAAGGAAAATTGAATCTCAACCCTAGCCATAAATCACCAAGAGATTGTATGATCTGTGCATAAGATGGTACATGTGTAACAACCACCACGAAATTCTAGAATGAGAATGGGTCCCCCTTCAGTAGTTCAGCACTACTGGCTTCGTGTGTTTCAAGCACCCTGTCAAGGCTCGGCTCTTCATCATTGAGAACTGATTGAGGCATAAGTTCAAAATTATTCTTCTATAAGTGGCATTCGGTTCTTTAATCCCAGGGGTACTCAACATTCTCCTAAATTCTTGCCTTAACTCGGTAGCCCGTCCTGGTTCTACCCGAACCCACAATGTCATCTTCTCCTCATTAGCCTCCATAGATTTGATGGCCAAATTCCATTCAATCTGATTCTTCATGAAGGAAAAAAAATCTCTCAACTGAATATCTCCCATATAAGAGAATATTGTCACAACCATCTGCATACTCACATGTTCACAAATAATATTGTTTATCAATAACTCACATAGCAAGCTTTGCTCATCGAAATCGGAGGCACGGAAAACATATAGAAATGTGCGAGTGGAAGAACATAAATAAGGCATGTCCTCCATAATAGCTTTCATCTGGAACAGGAAGTAATGTTCCCATAGAAATATAGGATAGGATGGAGAAGGCTGTAATATTCTTAATTAGCCCAAGCTAATAGGAATATTTCATTTTTTTTTTTCCTTAATTGATGAATAAAATGTAAAGGAAGACATGTAAACTCCTAAGAACATCAAAATAAGTCAATGCCCAATGTGAACAGAGACAAATCACGGTTGTCTCAATAAAATATCCTTGTATGTGAAAAAGGATTGAGGAGATTAACTGGGTCAACAGGACCAAATCACAACTGTTAGGTCCCTATATCACTAGTATAGTCCCTTATTATTGTTAGTGTAAACCCCTTATTGTTATTATTGTACCCTTGTAACCCCCATTTTGTTATTATTGTGCCCTTAAATTATTATTGTTAGGTCGGCTAGGATTACATTGTGGCCCACTAGGATTACATTATGGCCCCATGGACTCCTATATACAGAAAGGAGGTTTTGTGAATTGTATCATCCAAGAATTGTTCATTCATGTAATGTATTGGAGGTTGCCCCCTCGAAGTGGCTTATTTCTAAGGCGTTGATATCTCTTTTCTTCTATTTTTGGAGTTGGTTACACAACATTTGGTATCGGAGCTTTGGATTCTAGGGTTTCGCTGCTCCAAACAGGTCATCGTGGAATTTTCGCTATAACTTTTTTTCTACGAAGTTTCAGAAGCTGAAATTTTTAGGGTGCGAAGCCGAAATCCTGAGGAAGCTTGTCTAAAAATTTCAGAGCTTGGTTCGCAATATTTTTGGAGATATCATCTGTGGAAGTTAGGTATTTTTTCAGGCTCCTAAACAGGTCATCGTGGCATTTGCGCTATAAATTTTTTTGTACGAAGGTTCAGAGTCTGAAATTCATATGGTGCGAAGCTGAAATCCTGAGGAAATTTGTCAAAAAATTTCAGAGCTTGGTTCGCAATATTTTTGGAGATATGATCTGTGGAAGGTAGTGCTTTTTCAGGCTCCTGAATTTCATCTCAAAGAGGTGATCGTGGGAAAAGTTTAATAACTATCTCTCTGAAGATTGGATTGGAGTGCCGTAAAAAGTGATCACCAGTACACGGCCTGTAGTTTCTTCTCTATCAATTTCAGAGACAAAGGACAAAACAGTGACACGTGGCAAGTCGTACAAGTTCGCTCTACCGAACCAGTCCAGAATTAGGTCATTGTGGGAGATTAGACACAACTTTGTCTTGGAGAATCAAAATCAGGTCAGACCTGTGGAATTTGAAAGAAGCTTCAGAGGGCTACTACAGGGCTGAATTTCAGATATCTAAGATTTTCAATTACAGAGATAATTCAATTTCAATATCGATCTCCTAAAAGATAGTAAAAGGTGTGTATTTTTTTTTTTTTCCGAATTGCATAAGTCTTGTTTGAAGAATCAAGTTGAATTGATTCCAAGGGCATCTTTTAGAATAGATATCAATATTGGATTCTAAAATGGCCCCTAAAAAGAATTCAACACCCATTAAGCCTTCAGAAGGCTCTACTATGACTCATGAAGATGAAGAATGGCAACATGACATATCAAAATTACAAGAGCAAATTTCGCTCTCGCAAAGAACAACAAAAAATGATATGGAAGTTTTGAAGAAAGGCGTGGAAACTAAGATGGATGGTTTGAAGAAAGGCGTGGAAGCTAAGATGATTGGTTTGGAAGCTAAGATGGATGGCATGGAAGTGGGCATGGAAGCTAAGATTGATGACATGAAAGACAACATGGAAAACATGAAGAATGATCTAAAAGCATACATGGAAGGCTTGATGACAAGCTTAAAACAAGAAATGATTCCTAATGGTGGAAATATAGTAGAGGAACCTCATGATGAGAACAAAATAAATGTTAATCGTGATTTCATAAACTCCAATGTTGGCGGGAAGAACCACCATATTCCAAAAATGGATATGAGGAAGTTTGATGGAAAGGATCCTGTAACATGGATACTACAGATGGAGCAATATTTTGATCTCCATAACGTGCAAAACACACAAAAGGTACGCATTGCAACTTTACATTTAGAACAAAATACATTTGTATAGTATCAATGGCTTTGCTCCCGTAAAAAAATTGTCACTTGGTCAATTTTTACGGAGGAAATGATAGCACATTATGAGGATACAAAGAGCAACACCTTCTTTACCCAATTGATAAATCTCAAACAAAAGGGTTTAGTGGGGCAGCACATTGAGGACTTCCAAAAATTGAATATAAGGGTAACCGATATTCCAGAGGGACACAGGATTGATCTCTTCCTAGGCACTTTAAAGGATAACATCCAACATGAAGTTCGCGTTTTGGAACCTGATTCATTGGAGAAGGCATTCAGGTTGGCAAGAAAAGTTGAATGTAAAATTATGGCGACAAGGAAACCTACCACTCAATTCTATAAATAAGGAAGTGTTGCTACACCTAGATTTCCACAACCTACAAGGTTGACACCACAACAATTGGAAGAAAAAAGAGCAAAAGGGCTTTGCTACAGTTGTGATAGCAAATACACTAAAGGTCATAAGTGTGCTGAGAAGAAATTATTTTACATAGATTGTGAAGAGGAAGAAGAAAATGAACAAGAAGAGGAGATACACCAGGAACCAGCCCCAGAAGAGGAAGAAATGAATCCAACCATATCGTGTAATGCACTGGCAGGAATTACCACTCCTCAAACTCTCAAGATAAAAGGACAAATCAAGAAGAGAAAGGTAATAGTGCTGATTGATTCAGGTAGCACCCATAATTTTATTCATTGTAAGGTAGCCAAGGAATTAAATTGTTTCCTATACCCAGCACCAGAATGTCAAGTGATGGTTGCAAATGGAGGAACTATAAATTGCTCTCGAAAATGCCATAATATCAAGCTAACCATGGGGGAATATGTATTGATTAGTCCAATGCTTGCCATTCCTATGGGAGGTGCTGATGTTGTACTAGGAGTACAATGGTTACAATCTTTGGGGATGGTAGCTTTTAATTTTCAAGAACTTTTCTTGAAATTTTTTTCAGAAGGAAAGGAAGTCGAATTACGAGGTATTGAAGGGAAGCCAGGAAGGATAATAAGCTCTAATTTCATGACAAAGCTTCTAAAGAAAGAACAACGAGGCGTAATTGCACAATTATGCTCACTAGAAGTTCCGACATCAAAATCATCTATTTCTGCAGATCTCCAACAAGTCTTGGACAATCATTCCAAGGTGTTTGAAACTCCCAAAGGACTCCCACCCATTCGTGATCATGATCATGCTATTCATTTGATTCCAGGAAGTGTTCCTCCAAACATCCGGCCTTATAGATATCCTTACTTCCAAAAGAGCGAAATTGAACGTATGATTGCAGAAATGTTAGAGGCGGGTATAATTCAACCTAGTCAAATTTATTTCTCTGCTCCTGTAGTATTGGTACACAAGAAGGATGGATCATGGCGAATGTGTCCGGATTATAGGGAGCTCAATAAGCTCACCATTAAAGAAAATTTTCCCATTCCTGTGATTGATGAATTATTGGATGAATTACATGGAGCAATTTATTTTACCAAGTTGGATCTTCGTTCAGGATATCATCAAATTAGAATGAAGACTGAAGATATTCCAAAAATAGCATTTTGAACTCATGAGGGTCATTATGAATTTTTGGTCATGCCTTTGGGCCTTACCAATGCACCTTCTACATTTCAAGGGTTGATGAATTCCATTTTCAAACCCTTCCTTAGAAAATTTGTGCTAGTATTTTTTGATGATATACTAATCTACAGCAGGTCTTGGAAGGATCATGTTCAACATGTTGACAGGGTGCTCAAACTATTGCAGGAGAAACAATTATATGCAAAAAATCCAAATGTTTCTTTGGAGTACAAGAGGTGGAATATCTGGGTCATATTGTATCTCACGAGGGTGTTAAAGTAGACCCTAACAAAATTAAAGCCATTAAGGAATGGAAAGTCCCTACAACCATAAAGCAATTGCGAGGATTTCTCGGGTTAACAGGGTATTATCGCAAGTTTGTTAAGAATTATGGGAGAATAGCAGCACCTCTAACAACATTATTGAAGAAAGATGCATGTTCATGGAATCCTGAAGCAACTAAGGCCTTTGAACATCTTAAAGAGGCAATGTGCCTAGCACCGGTCTTAGCTACGCCAGACTTCACAAAAACCTTTATTGTGGAATGTGATGCCTCAGGAAATGGAATTGGTGCAGTTTTAATGCAGGAAGGAAGACCCATTGCTTTTGAAAGTCGTCCAATCAAAGGAAAGTATTTACAAAAACCTATTTATGAGAATGAAATGTTAGCAATATTGCATGCACTAAAGAAATGGCGAACTTACCTAATGGGAAGACACTTCAAGGTAAAAACTGATCATGATAGTCTTAAACACTTTTTGGAACAAAGACTATCGTCAGAAGAATAGAAAAAATGGGTCACAAAGATGTTGGGTTATGACTTTGAAATAATCTACAAAAAAGGAAAGCTTAATGTTGTTGCAGATGCACTCTCAAGAAAGAATGAAGAGGTGGAAGCATTGCTTTGTGCCACTTTTATTATCCAACCAGATTGGATAACTGAAGCAAGAGATGAATGGAAGAAGGAAAAAGATGTATGGATGCTCATTCAAAAGTTGCAGCAAGATCCTAGTACATCTGATACATTTAGTTGGAAAAATGATTCCTTATGGTACAAAGATCGCTTATATATGTGTAAGAATTCCAACTAAAACAAAAGATTCTTCTGGAATTGCACACTTCTCCTTTAGGAGGACACTCAAGATTTTTAAAAACTTACCACAGGGTGAAGAAAGAATTTTTTTGGGATGGCCTTAAATCTGATATTCGAAAGTTTGTGGCCGAATGTTTGGTTTGCCAGCAGAATAAAGTGGAAACAATTAAGACCCCAAGACTTCTACAACCTTTATCCATTCCAAGTCAACGTTGGGAGGAGATTTCAATGGATTTTATCACAGGTTTACCTAAGTCCGAAGGAAAGAGTGTCATCATGGTGGTAGTTGATAGACTTACCAAGTATGCACACTTTGTGCATTATCTCATCCATTTAAAGCAAGTACAGTTGCTACTACATTTATGGATAGAATTCAAAAGCTACATGGAAGCCCAAGGGTTATTGTGAGCGACAGAGATCCCATTTTTACTGTAAATTTTTGGACGGAGTTATTTTCTTGTTTGGGTACTCAATTAGCTCATAGCTCATCTTATCATCCTCAATCTGATGGTCAAACTGAGATAGTAAATAAATGTTTGAAAGGATATCTTCGTTGCTTTGTATCTGATAAACAAACACAATGGGTCAAGTGGTTACCTCTCGCTGAATGGTGGTATAACACTTCCTTCCATACTGCAGCAAAAATGACCTCATTTATGGCACTTTATGGATATCATCCACCATCCATCACATCATATTTAAGAGAAAATTCGAAGGTTCAAGCAGTGGAAGATCACATCGAGCATCAACAAGAAGTTCTCCAACTCTTAAAGGATAACCTGAATTTGGCACAAAATCGAATGAAACAACAGGCAGATCAACATCGCAATGAGAGAAGTTTTGATGTAGGAGATTGGGTATTTTTACGGCTACAACCATACAAACAAATGTCCCTCAAGCAAGCTAAGAAGGATAATAAATTATCCCCAAAGTACTATGGTCCTTACAAGGTGTTGCAAAATATTGGTACTATGGCATACAAATTGGAGCTTCCTGCTTCTTCGCGAGTACATCCAGTTTTCCATGTTTCATGCTTAAAGAAGGTTATAGGTGAAAATCTTCCAGTTCAAACAGTATTGCCAGAACTTGATGGGGAAGGGAAAATCATATTTGAACCTGAAGCAGTCATGGAAAAAAGAACTCGACAACTACGGAATCGATCAATTTCAGAGTATCTCATCAAGTGGAAGAACTTACCCACTGAAGATTCTACATGGGAGGATGAGAATTTTATACATAAGCACCCGGAGCTACTCAAGCATTGAGGACAACACTTTTTTCAAGGAGAGGGGCATGTTAGGTCCCTATATCACTAGTATAGTCCCTTATTATTGTTAGTGTAAACCCCTTATTGTTATTATTGTACCCTTGTAACCCCCATTTTGTTATTATTGTGCCCTTAAATTATTATTGTTAGGTCGGCTAGGATTAGATTATGGCCCGCTAGGATTACATTATGGCCCCATGGACTCCTATATATAGAAAGGAGGTTTTGTGATTTGTATCATCCAAGAATTGTTCATTTATGTAATGTATTGGAGGTGCCCCCCTCGAAGTGGCTCATTTCTAAGGCGTTTATATCTCTTTTCTTCTCTTTTTGGAGCTGGTTACACAACAACAGCACTATCCAGATGCATTGAACCTCCTTGTTGATCAGCGCAGTTCTAGATGGAGGATATTCATGTGAAAAGGGTTAGAATATTGAAAGTTGTTTATGGTTTCTCAAGCTCTCATCTTATAAAAGGAAGCGGAAGAGTCAAGAGAAGGTTGTTCATGATATTATATTTTCAGAGTATATTGTCTATTTAGACATATCTCATTCTCTTGGTTGTTTAGCAGAGAATTGTGAGGATTTCCTGTTTAGGGATTCTCTCTCCTTCCATTAAGTAGCTCTTGGAGGGCATTGTACTACTCTTCCACTATATATCATTTTTCCAAGCTCCATCTCCCTTAGACAGCATAAATCCTATTGGGGTTTACTTGTTTCAGTGAGCTATAACAAGTGGAGACTAGATCTACTCAAATGTAGATTATACTAGTGCCTCTTCTCAGTGAGTGAGTCTTGTATCCTCTTGGAAGAGAGTATTAGCTGTTGGGAATAATATTTTGATCTTCGCATCAGGCCAACTATTCCTCAAAGCCTACAGAGCAGTTTGATCCCTGAAACTATGTTATTTTCAGTTTTATAATTGCAGGGTGTTTTGGAAATAGTTTGGAGGAGAGATATCTGGTGTATGGATTCTTCCTTCACCGTGGTGATCCATGGTGTTAACATTGGAAAATCGTACAGTAGAAGACGACATCAGTTAATGTCGAGCCTAAGGATTTACAAGACAGGGATACATTATGGAATAAAAAAGTATTTAAAATCTCAAAGGTTTTGAGAAAATCAAAATTGAACTAGTCATAAAAGTTCAAATGTGCACTTTTTCCTTCAAAAAGAGCACCTTCTGCGTGCGCTGGAGCTCGATAAGCGTGCATTCTGGAAGTAGAAAAAAGTCACTTTCTGGGACCACAAGCAAGTAAAGGAAATTTTCTCCTTATGTGAAAGTTGCCTAAGGAAAACACCAGTGCCTCCCTAGACATTATGTGAGCACAAAAAAGCATATTTGAGCACACAATGGAATCACACTCCTCCCTTGGGTCACCATCCATCATATACCAAGGAAGGGAAGGAGGATTTGAATCTCACCTATATAAACCCACCAAGAGATGAAAAAATGGTGATCACAAGGTTTTGCTAGCCAAATTTTCCCAAGCAACACCAGCATTGTGTGTGACCCAAGGAGCTAGAGAAAAAGAGGACTCAATGGTTGGCCACCCAACATCTTAGTCCACCACAATAGAGAGAGAGAGTTAGACTACGTCAGAAGGTAGAACTTGAAGGACAAAAGTCCTTGCATTGGGACCTAGAGCCATTGCATAGGGGCCCTTTGGCAAGTTGGTAAGATTTTTTTTCATTCGAAGCATTCAATAAGAAGAGGCCATTGAGCCATTGTTTACATTGTTACTATTTGGAACTCTCTATGTAGCTTCTTTTGTGTTTTTAGTTTTAGTTTTTTAATAGAGCATACTTCAACATATTACTTCATTTACGTTTTATGCTTTTGAGCTCCCCCCACATACTGCATGTTACCTATAGTTTAGAGGGTAGACCACACTCTCTAAAATCGTTCGATTTCGTACACCCGTGTGTCGAATCCACCACAACAGGATTGGCGACTCCACTAACGTCTTTCAAGTTTATGTGGTTATGCCATCTTTTGCAGGAGACCCTTAGTCTATGCTGGAGTGGAGCTAACATTCCTCTGACCCATCTTGCAGTCCCTAGACTCACTAAGGTGACAGATTGAAGAAGGCAGCTCCTAATATTTTACTTGTAGGAATTTTGCGTGCATTTTTTCACACAGACATGCAGTGCGCGCGTTCAGGAGTGACCTGCACGCAGGAAGGCACACCTGTTTGAGGTTTTTGCACACAATTTGCAGAGAGATTTTTTCTCCCTATCTTCTGCATTTTTTCTACTTATAAATGTGCTGGGCAGCCCTTAATGTATCTGCCAACACCTGTGTTGATACCACATAGCTTCTGAGCACTGATTTTTGCTATTTTTTATAGGCATTTAGTTAGTTTTCATTTAAGTTGGTTTTTGAAGGAAGTGTTCACATAGTTTAAGTAGGGGTGAATTAACCATTTCTTTCTGAAAAATTTATGTTTTTTGGAAATTATGGTATGCACACTTAATTTAACTAGTCCAAGTAAGTGGCTCATGACAACACATGCATAAGCTAGTGCAGAAATTGTTTAGTTTAAATTTAAATTTTTGCATTTAGGAAATTGCGGGACTAGGATTGTATCGCAAATTAGAGCAAGTAATCTTTGTTGTCTTTGCGCCATTGGGTGACCCTGGAAAAGAATATGAACACTCTACATTTTTTATTTTCCATCTCCCTTTAGTCACTCACATAGAATAATTAGGAGGTTTTGGAAGCGGCCCATTATCCGCAAATTATTTTTATTTGAGCAAGGAACAACGTCACATAGTTTAACTAGGGGAATTTTGTAAAGGATCACTGATATCCATATGTTTAAATTATGAGATTTTTCACCATACACTCACACACATTCACCCACTAAGAAAATAAATCCACCTAAAAATAGCTTAGACCAACTCACTAAACTCTCCCCATAGGGGCCTCAAGAGAAATTATAGATTAAGTTAGGATCAAGGGAGTAGGCATCCAATAAGCCGCCTTGATCACGCTTCACATTTGAAACATAGAAGTTGTGTTTTTAGGGAGCTTTAAAATCCACCTATCAGCCCACAGAAAATAAAACCCAAGCGCGGCAGAGCCCGATTCAGAGGGGGTTAGGCTTAGGTTCAGTGCGTGCAGTATTAGTTGGGGCTACCTGACCAGGCTGATACTTGGTACTGTTAGCTGACTACCAAGAATCCCAAGACTCAAACGCTCACATGGGATAGTGGTTCTTAGTGGCCAAAACTAGGGCATCCTTTACCCTATAGGTGATGGTGCAGGCAAGTGCCAGACCCTCTACCCTTACCTTGGTTGATTCTCTTTGGCTGACTGGGGGCATCACCAGTTCTTTCAGGACGTTGTGCCAACACTCGCAAGAAATCATCACAAGGCCTAGTTACTTTTGAGTGTGTGAGGACATTATTAGGTCTTCTAGGATTTTTGAGTATCACGCGCAAACAAACAAAACCATTTTTTGCTTGATTTCTCACATAGATTAAGTTAAAGGAAAATTCATTTCATTTTCTCTTTGTCTTATGTATGTGGACATAAAATTTTCATGATCACAGACTCGATCCCCTCAAATTTTTTTTCCAAAAGCTAACCTAGATGACCCTTAAGTGGTTACAATGGAACCTTGTCGGTCCAGGTGTCTTTTGGACCTCCCCCTATTAACAGGAGGGGTTCCAGGTCTTTCGTTGTTTAGGCGTCAAAGACAGAATGTTGCCACAGTGGTTGGTTACTCCTCTTTTGGAGCAACCTTAGTTGGGAACCCTAGTCGGTCCCCCAACACCACACCACACATCCCTCCCCCCTCATCCCCTAGGGGGTAGAAGAGTGCATCCCATACAGGAAGCCAACTGAATTCACAACCGAGTATGTTTCAGACTAACCCTTGTTCTAACCAGAACTTCGTGTCTTCACACGTTGCCATGGCGTCAACCTCTTAGTCACTCTTCTTAGCGGCGTTAAATCTATCGGATTTAACCAAGCTCACCAATGACCCCATCGCGCATGACCCCAATTGGCCTTCCATGCCCATGAAGCTCCCTTCAGACATACCAAAGTTTGAGGGAAAGCAAGCGGAAGACCCAGGGAATCATATAATGACCTTTCACCTATGGTGCTCATTGAATAGCATCATTAACGATACTATTCGATTGAGGTTGTTTCAACGCACTCTCATGGGAGTGGCCGTGAAATGGTACGTCGAGCAACCCCCTGCTTCACATAGAACATTTAGCGCCCTCGCTACTGCGTTCCTCACATACTTTCAGCTATCCATTCACCATGATTTAGGAATGGAGTTACTGACTCATTTCAGACATTTCCCCTCTACCCACATTTCTGAACATCTCCATGAGTGGATAAAGCGTCGCAGCTTATGCAAAGCACAACTCGACGACCGAGTCCTTTTAGATTTATTCTTGAAAACTCTGACAGGGGAGATTTCAAAGGATGTGGCTCAACGTAGCCCCACATCTGAAGAGGACGTAATCATTAAAGCCCAACAGATTGAACTGATCTATACACAATTAGGATACATATACAATATCTTGTCTAATGCCCCACACCTTCAATATTATCAAGAATTTCCAGGCACATCGAACTCTGCAGACGGACTTATTGGGTCAATGACCCAAGGGTACCTAGGCAGCAGTAGTCAAAATCCCGGTTACACACATGGGTCTACCCAGAACATGTCTCAACCCAGCTTTCAAAGTCATCATATGCAGTAGCAAAATTTGACTAATAAGGCACCATCGTATGACCAAGGAGGACCTTACCCTCCGGCTGAGGGGAAAAAGTACGCAAGAAGAAAAAATGATGGAAGAACTCCCCCCAAATGGCTAGGTGAAAACATGGGATAGCAGTATGCTCAGTCCCAAGCACATAACCCACCGACGCAAAACAATGCACAGGTGAACTTTGTGCAGCCATCCCAAAATCAACTACACTAGTATGATCAGGAGAACTACCCTCCTAACGTGGTTAAAATAAAGGTAAAAAAAAAACCCGAAGGGAACACTAGACAGGGGGGCAGCAACCAACAACTCCCACCGCGACCCTGGGTTCGAGATAACTCCAACTGGAACCAGAACGAGGAGCCAAGCAATGCCCAAAAGCAAGCAAAAGGCCACCTCTACGAACAAACCATTCTTGTTCAATATGTGGTGAGTACGGGCACTATACTCACCACTATCCTGAACTCCCTAAGCTTAAAAAGCTTTAGAGTAACCAAGGACAAGGAGGATCTTCCTAGAAAAATATAGTTATGCAAGAACCCTTACCCCATCAAGGAACGGTCAACACTCAGTAGAAAAACCCCAATGATTCCGAGAAAAAAAACCATGAAATTTACATGGCTAGGGAAGAAATGTTTTTCCAAACCTGGAATCATAGCTACGACACCCCATCAGACACAGTACATCAGGTGCTAGTACGAGCGCGCCGACTACACCTTTAACCATTCCAAATATTCCTTTGGAACCATTGCCAAAAGTGGATAAAGGGCCTAATAGGCGAGTAGGTAACTACTTTAAATCAACCCACAATTACATCATCATAGACGATTTAGCCTAGTCACCTGCTACTATGTCCGCTTTGGAGGTACTGCAGTCATGCCCGAAGCAGCAGAAAGCCCTAATTTCCACCTTAGGCGCCGTCGACCTTGCCGACATGTACATGATGGCTTTTGATTTAGATAAAGCCACCCCTAGGATTACCTCCATGGTCGCCTTCCAGATACTATTATCGGTACATAATATCACTATTCACCGATGTGTCATTGATGAGGGTGCATCCACATGCATCATGTCAAAGAATGTATGGCAGAAGTTAGGAGCCCCCGAACTCAAACCTTCCGTCATCACTCTCAGAGCATATGACGGTCGTCCCTTGACCCTCGTCAGTCTCTTTCAAAATGTATCAGTCTGCTTAGCCGGAAAAACGGTCCACATAGACATCGATGTCTTGGACGCTCACTTGGATTACAATATACTCCTTGGGTGGAGTTACATGTACGCCATGTCTTCCATAGCATCCTTCATTTGTCGCATCATGATGTTCCCCCAAAAGGATCGAATCATTATAGTAGACTAGCTGACACACACAGAAAAGCTTCCTTTGAACAACATAGATATTTTTCTACCCTATGTAGATACAACCATAAATGGTCTTTTACGGTATCAAAAATATGGCTCTGGCCAATTCAAACCGTTGTTCGTCCTAGGATCATTCCTAGGTGATTCTCCTATTATCCCTGAGGTATCACCCGATGCCACAGGGGCCTCGGTATGCATGATGTCCACATCAAGCACCGAGGTTAGTCAGGACACAGACTCAAGAAATAATGACACCAAGCCATCAGCTACTGCAGCCTCCCTAGTCTATGCTGCCTCCCCATTCCTATACCCACCTCGTGGCTTCACCTCCCAGTAGGTCTTGGCAACACTGGTACTAGCCAACATATCATTGGCACTCCCAGTGTGGTATCTCATTCCCCCTCCCAGAATGCCAGCTACCAATGTTACTGCGTTTGGGTTAAAGCCCCCTAGTCCTGAGGAGCCCCAACCTACCCAAGTAGCAGCTGAAACCACCCCCACAAGGGAAATCCCCACTGCAAAAACGGCAACCACGATAAAGAAAATTGCCAAGAAAGGAAAGAAAGTGGTGACCCCCACCATACAGAGGGAGTCATCAACCTGCGCTATATGTGATGTTACAAGACACCCGACTCACATATTCCCGGAGTTGGACGAATTAAAACCACTCCTCGGCTACGAGGCATGCACCTCAAAACGACATTCCCATAAAAAGGAACTTGCCATCAAAAGTACAGGCAAACCGCTGCGCACCAAACACGCATGCACCCTCTATGAAACCTATGGCATTATGCCCACCATTTTCCAGAAATACCATGGTATATGGACACCTTACACACAATTGAGTGATCATATCAAGAGGATCCCTCCATCTAGTCTATTAATGACGAGCCACGCACCATCTTGTACTTACAAGAGGAGCACTGATACGTAGAGCGCCCCCCAGTAATGCCCATTATATGTTGCATGCTATGCGAAGAGTGTGCCGCATTGGAACTCATTCACAGATGGTATCCAATCAAAAGGTTCTACTACGTGGGACTACGGGCATCACAATTCACATGCCCGTTATGCACCGATAATCACCTATTGGAGGATTGTCACTACATACCTCGCTTCCGAATAGCCCTTGCTAGCCTCTGCTCAGCCATAGTTCATCTCTCCCAAGAAGACGATATGGATACCAAATCCATTGGTAGCTCCATGACCTAAGCAGAGGAGAGGAGTGGGTCTATCATGTTCTTGTCAGCTAAAGAACGACCTAGCAGGGAACCCATAGCTACCCCTACAGGCAGTTCACAGAACCCCCCCTCATGCACGTTATGCAAGTAGATGGACAATATAGTAGTCCACGACCCTGACTTAGCAACATTGCGATGATGGTACCCCACCCGTCCCTAGACCACGTATGATGGGACCCCCATATCATGGAAATTTTTCCTGATATGTCAGGGTGATCATTATGATCGACATTGTACTTATGTCTCATAGCTCCGTCCGACTATTGACATGATTAATGTCATAGAAAAGAGGAAGAGCGACGTCCAAGAGTGGCATTTGACCCAGTGACCCCACCACCGCAATGGTGTGTCAAGCCTGAGAAGACCACACCATTAATCACGTAAACCCCAGGTCAAGCCTAGGATAACATGCGGCCTATGTGATCTAAAATATCACCGAATCAACCAATGCAAAGAACTCAAACCCCTTGCAAATAGTCTCCACATAATCTTGTCTTTCCCCCAAAAGCTTATCTCTAATCAAGAGAATATCACATGCACTTACTGCCGAATTTGCTCACACTTTCATCATACATTTAAGTGCACACATATCCCCAAGCTGAGAGAAGCTAGAGCAGTATTAAGTCAGCCACCCTCCAAAAAGGGAGGCAATTTTCAACCTATGATCCAAAAATGGAAAAAAAAATGACATGGTCTACAACCAACCCTTTCCAAGCATCCACATCTGGAACATCGAGTAGTGTATATTCTCACACTATCTACTCTGTCAGCACTGTGATACCTTGTGCCATTTGCACCAGTCATAATCACGCACTGGAGGGATGTCCATTGCTACAAACGTTCAGACATCTCTATGATAAAATCAACTTCCACCTACCGGGAATTGACTATCCTAGCAGGAAGGCCAACCATCAGCTCACTCAGGACTCCATTGCGGAGATCCTTCCCCCACTACATGCCAGTGACACAAATCATCACATAAGACCTATGTCATCGCATGCCTAAAACAGGATTTCAACAACCTCCCCATCAAAGGAATTCGGCTTTATTCCTGTCACAAAAAAACAAGGCACCTTACGACCTTGCATCGATTTCCACGAGATCCCAAACTTGCATACAACCATCGAACTCCTTGATGACACCCAGCCTCTAGAAAAACTCCTAGTACAACTAGAGCTAGTTGATGAAAATAGGTGACAATCACTGCAACACAATGAGGCCCATAAGAAAATTTTAAAAGCATCATTCAATCGCCACATCACCCCTCACTCATTTCATGAAGGAGAGCTAGTCCTTTGCTATGATGTCGCAAAAGAATTCTTAGGGCCAGGAAAGTTTGAAACCCTGTGGAAAAGGCCCTATATCATCAAAAATTACCTCCGGTAGGGGGCATACATATTGACAGAACCGAACGGGACCTACCTCACTAGCCCCGTCAACGGCCTTATCCCCTAGAGTTAGAGTACACAAAAACCCCAACACCAAAATATTTTTGACCCAAAAAAACAAAACGCGCTCAAAATATCACCATGGATCACCAACTTGAACCTTATTTCAGATTTTCTGATGGAGCATTGCGATGGTCTCAAAAATTAGCTGTAGCCACTTGGGTCATCTACTACCCTGACCGATTGCCACTATGTTCAAACGGCGTGTGCATCGGATCAACAACCGACAATTAGGCAGAATATGATGTCGTCATCGGACTTACGTGTGAGGCTCTCCAATAGGGCATCTACCATATGCATGTCTACCTAGATTCCCAGTTAGTAGTCTCACAGTTAAACCAAAAATTTGAAACCAGAGGTGCAAACCTATTTAGAAAATATTTGCATGCTAGAAGATTAAGTAGACAATTTGATTATATTACATTCTCACATGTATCAAGGAATCAAAACCAAACAGTTGATCACATAGCTAACAATATCCTAGACTGGAATGCATCATGAGCAAACCACCATACATAAAAAGCCAAAAATATGTATATCCATTAGCATAACACAAAATGCATAAACCGAAATAGACACCACACCATGTAGAGCCACAAAAATATCTCTCATATATATATCAAAAAATATGTGTATCACAGTACAAAAATAGTATCACTAGCCCATTGGCTAGCCCAAAAATACCAAGGTCATAAAAAATAAGTGAAGCACCCTCATAATGGGTGCTTTCCCTGTGTATGAATCTACTCTAGGGGGGTGCCCCCTCAAGAGGAGCACCTGGGCCCACCACTGCTCCTGGTGCCACCGCCGGAGCTTTTGTCACCATTGTGATAGCTACCCATTGTAGAGTAGGTTGGTAGTCCCTCTCACGAGCCATCAATATTTCTAGCCATGCCTCCTTGAAGTCATCCATAAAACCTAGATCAAGCATCCCATGGGTCAAACGGTCCACTCGACCCCGAAAGTCCTCTAGAGACTCCACCTGAGTTGTAAGTATTGCGATGCGCACCTCAGCCACATCTACACGAGCTCTCTCAGCCGCTACCTTAGCTGCACCTGTGATGCTACCCTCACTAGAAGGGCCAACACCATCCCTACCAGGTCTACCAACACCCCTACCCGGTCCACCTACGACACCACCTCCCCGACCACCTGGTCATCGTGGTGGAGGATTGTGACCCACCAATCGGGCCACTGGGCATCCCACCTCGCCAACATATACACGAGTAACCAAAATAATGTCAGTGTCAATAAAAAACACTCAAGTACACAAAAAACTTGAGTAAATGTAGAAATATAATACATACCTGCGGGACCCCAAACATAACCAAAAGGGAGACCAATATCTGGATCACCCTGAAAGTCCATCCCTTCGTAAGGGTATGGCAAAAACATCTATGGATTGGCCTCAAACCAGGCCTCCATCATGTTGTTCCAATAATGACCCACCACACCACCACCATCGCGTGGCATCACTGGAGCCCACCTCCTCATGTGTGGCTCCCTCGGCTTCCCAATAGGCACAGCCACCACGGGCCTTAGTAGCACGACCCTCTCGTACATAATGCTGCACAAAATGCTAGCATATGAAAATGATTTGGATCCACACTGGACCCGGTTCAGTTGTGACACCATACCATCAAAGCAGAAATGGGCAAAATTGAAGAAATGCCTATTCCTCAAATGGCATAAAACCCTCACCTGTGGGCCTAATGCCCGATGAGGCACAAAAGACCCCACCAGTCACACAATAATGGCCAGAGCACACTGAGGTGATATTGATGCACCCCTCTGTAAGAGGCGCACCACCGCAATGCCTCCTCCAGAAGCTGTCCATGTTCACTCGTCCAGCAGGAAGTGGATACTTAAGTGCCTCTCCTTGAGGCAGTAATCCGATCACAAAGTAAATATCCATCTCTGGACATATAATCAGGTTCTTCCCCCTCAGAACAAACATGGTGCGCCTCCTGTCCCAATGTTGTATGATATAACGTAACAAACGGTCCTGTGACCAAACAAACTTGTTTTCAGCAAATTTTAGGAGGCCCCATGTGGCCAACTGATGGCGCGCCCCAGCATCAGCAGCCAGAGCGGTCCGGATCTCAGGCCAATATCATTCTCTCCACACTAAATTGCCAAGCAATAGGCACCCATCAGTACAAAGGAGAAAAATAATAAGCGACAACAAAAAACCCAAGTTCTTTTCCAAAAACACTGCCCCTGCGCACCTGTTTCATTCATAAGTACACCCTTGCGCACAAAAAGGTAGGAACAATGCGCCTTCACGCGGCTGTACCTGAGAAATACACGCAAGGGGGGCACCTATTTTCCTATATCACACGCGCAATCTAGGGCAAAAAGCCCCTTTAAGGCCATACAAACCTATTTTGTACGGCCCCCGATGTCACCAAACTAGAAAAGTTAAAATGCAGGACATCGTTAGAGTTACCTCGGCATAATATCACTAATCCCAGGTACACAGGCTGACCGAAGTGGCAAGAAAGGCTCTGCTATCACCTCTGATCTCCCAAAACTTGGCAAGTACAAATGAATAGGATTAGGGTCATAATCCCATACTTGTCACCCTTTTCTAGAACTTCGGAGGTCCATAACAGGAGATCAAAAGGTCCATTCTGCAAACCATAAGTTGCACCATCATCAGTATACCATGATGAACGAAAGCAATGCCCCACATTCACTTTCCGAAGAAATATTTTTTCAAGCACTGGTAGGTATGCACCCTCCCATCTTCCTTTCCAAAATTCATGTTTTTCAATAATATTGGATGAAAAGAAGATGCTTTCACTTGAGGTAGTTGTTTTTTGTATGAAGAACCCACAAACCATTCACAACACAGACCACCTAAAGTTCCGGAGCAGGTATCATTCTACCCTCAGCATGATAGAGTCCCAGAAAAATTTGCATATCCTGAGATCATTTCTCCATTAGAAATAAACCATAGGGTCCTCATACCCAACCACATTTATCATCACCTCACCCTGCATATGATAAACGTCCGCGATGGTCGGTAGATCCTCCCCTCCATGGCGATCATCATCCCAAGTAGACCATACATCACCCCACAAGTGACGCCATGGCCATACCATTTTTAGTCCTGGAAGCACCTCATGCCCATCTGTATACCATGCATAACGTCAAGTTCACCATTTAAACTAAACCCCCTTCTTGGACGATCGGGTTGTGCAAGCAGAAATAAAGCGTACCTCCGCGCACCGCATTTGGCCCACCATACCTCCATCAACATTAACCCATCTGCAACATCTTCCGCTTCATCAACCCTGCACATGAGACCAACAAATGGGACCCCTACCCGCAGCAAAACACCATCCTCACACCATCAAGTGAGCGACCCTCTTTCATGTTTTGGGGTACCCATCTCTGTGTTTTGTGTTGATATTGCAACAAGATGATGACCTTAGTGGAAATAAGTCGCCTTCACTAAGTGGGCCCGCAGGCTATTTTTGGCACACAGTCTATTTTTAGACTATGTCTATTTTTAGACATGTCAATCATATTCTATGAGTTGCACGATGCTATTTGTAGATGGTTGGTAAAGTTGGAAAAATAGATGGACTTCTATTTTTAGACATATTGGGCGGAATCTATTTTTAGATTACTAGTCTAAAAATAGATATGTCGAATATTATTAGCTCTTAATAATATTTGGACTATAAACATTATCTTATTCTCTTGGAGCACTTCAGTTAAGTGAAAAAATGTGGCACAGGAGCTGACAGAAGTAATTACACTATTCCTGAGGGTTAAGTGCAACTATTGCATGGAGACTTCAGTTAGAACTCATGTGAGAGTGTTTGGTGGAGTTGATTGAGGTAGTTGGTGGAGTTGTGTTTAGTTTAACTCAGTTAGACACAATTGAGATAGTTGTATCTAGTCTAACTGATTGATACACTAGTGAGAGTGGTGTGAATTAATTATTAATTAATTCACTAATTATTAACTCATTAATCAACTGAATAATACATCAGTTAACTACAGTGCATGGACAGCTTCAGTGGAGACCAGTGGAGAGATAGGAGAAAGAGCAGTGTGACTATCAGTTGTGACTATACTGGTGCATGATTTTGCACCACACATTGATGGAGATGCCAATGAGGATTGCATAGTGCAAGCTAGGTGGATTGAACTCATTCAGAGCCCATATTCAGTAGGGATTATGCAGTAGATGCATGCTAGCAGGTGTCAGTGGATCGGTGCATGGATTTGCTAGATCAGGACCTCATTAGTGTGTAGCGATTGGAGATACTGAGAGCTTTTGATTAGCTTTGTATTATGATTGTTACATTATCTCTATGAAATATACTATACAGATAGTTGGGGGTTTTCAGCTTTAAGCTTTCCCATAAATCACTGTGTTAATGTGTGTGAATTTTTATGGTTTTAATGTGTGCATGCAATTGATTTAATTTCCGCATATGATGATCAATGGTGGAATAGAATCTGTATTGTGCATGAAGTCAAATAGTGTGTGATCAAGAGAATATTAGGCATATAACATATCAGTTATATAATTTATACATGGTATTAGAGCAATAGTTGATCATTAGAGCAATTGCAAAAGCATTGAAGCGGTTGAGTTTTTGTGCTGGTGGAATTTGAATTTGCAGTAGTGTTTTCTTGGTGTCAAAGTTGAGACGGATTTCAACGGATTGCGATTGAAGTATGCCCTTGAGGGAAAATAAAATTATATTGCATGGAAGGACAGGATGGAGGTGGTGCTGGAGGATAATGGGTTGAAGGATTTCATATATGCAGAAATTCCAAAACCTGCTTCTAGCGATGGTGCCACACTTGACGCATGGCAAAAGAAGACAGAAAAATGTCGAAGGATTCTGTTGGAAGGTGTAAAGGATCACATAGTGTCCAGCCTTCATGGTAAATCTTATCCATTCTTGATGTGGAAATATTTTACAGACTTGTTCCAAAGTAAGAGCGACCAGAGGATGTTAGCACTCAAGGATAAGCTTAGGAAAATAAAAATGGAGAAGGGCGAGAGTATACCCAAGTACATCACGAACTTCGTCTAGTGCAGGGATGAGTTTGGAAGCGTGGGGGTTGCTATAGATGAAGAGGAATTGGTGACCTTGGCTCTCCTTGGGCTTCCGAAGAGTTGGAATTCATATAAGGACTCTGTCAATGGTCAGGAGAAACTGTCAGGATGAGAGCGACTTTGGCCAGATCTTGTGCAGGAGGAGATAAGGCAGAGTACCAAGGATGGATCTTCATCGAAGAATGAAGATGAGGAAAATTGTGCTTTGGTTTCCAAACCAAGCAAGGGGAAGAGCAAGAAGAATGCTTCTCAATCTGGTGCGAAACGCAAGAAGCAGGACATGTCCAAGGTGAAGTTCTTTCACTATCACCAACACAGACATTACGCCACTAATTGTCCACAGAAGAAGAAAAATAAGCAGGCTGCTGGATCTACAGCTAGAGAGGCCTTAGCCTTGCTTTTTGAGCTGGATTTTTTGCTAATCTCATGCTTGGTTTCAAGTATGATGGGTTCAATGTGGTTTCTTGACAGTGGTGCGTCTTTTTATATGACCAGAGACAAATATTTGTTTAGTGATCTGGATGAGAAGGATCTTGGAGTGCACATCGAGATGGGAAATGATGGTAGATACAGTGTGACTAGTATCAGGACCATTTCCTTTGAGAGGGAGTCTGGTAAACCTTTCATATTGAAGGATGTCATGCATGTTCCAGGATTGAAGAAGAATCTAATCTCGGTGGCCATGTTAGAAGACAAGGGATATGATTTTGTCTTTTGCGAGGGAAAGACTTTCCTACACAGTAAGGCAACTGGTGAAACCCAGAGGATAGGGGTTCGAGTTAAGAACCTTTATCAGTTGCAGGTAGATGGCTGCGCAGAATTGGCAGGCAAGGCAAAAGGAGTGGTGAGCTGGGATGAGGATGGGCTATGGCACAGCAGATTGGGCCATCTTCACCATGGTGCTTTGAAAATTTTGCAGCAGATTTCTATCGGGCTTCCCAAAGGTACACTTGCGCAGTCAAATCAGTGAAAGGGATGTACTTTGGGAAAAATTGTGAAAGCCACCTTTCACGAGAAGGATAATCGCACCATGACGATTCTTGAGAGAATTGACATAGACGTGTGTGGACCTTTCTCAATAGCTTCGATAAAAAAGCACAGGCATTATGTGATATTTGTTGAATACTTTTCTCATAAGTGTTGGATCTTCTTCATGAAGAAGAAGAGCGAGACATTCTCAAATTTCTGTGAGTTCAAGGCACTGGTGGAGAAAGAGTCGGTGATCAAGAGCTCAAATCTGAGATTGGGAAAAAGTTCAAAAATGAAAGTGCTCAAATTGATTTGGAACCTAAGCTATGGGATAGGCCTCAGCAATACGATCCCAACACCGTGAACGACACTGAAAACCAAGGTTGTATGAAGAAGTTATTCAACTTTGAAGTTCTTCAATTTCAGTAAAAAAAAGGCCAGTTTGACTTTAGAAATTGGAAAATATTAGAAAAAAGAATATTCTAGGAATATTCCTTGGAATATTCCACAAAATATTCCTTGGAATATTCCACAGAATATTCCCTATAGACCAATCATTTTGTTACAAGTGGCATTTTACAATTGGCTATTCAGTTGACTGTGCAATTTTCGATCCAATGAAGAGCTGCCACGTGGCAGGCCCGGAGGCCACCACGTGGCCCCAAGTCACAATTGAATGGCAGGTTAATTTTTTTTTTTGGCTTTGGCAGGATTTGAACTTGAGACTTCATCGCTACTACTACAACGCTTTACCAATACGCCATGGGCTTATGTCTTGACATATGTTCAACCCAAATTCTAAATAAGATATGGTTTAATGTGGCAACGTTCAAACAGTTAAAGGTTAGCTAAAATGGAACATGTGAACGCGGAGATTGTTAACTGCAAAATTTAATGCTGCCACCAATTTAGCACCGATTCCACCAGATTAGGCGGATGTGCCAGTTTAGTTAAGTTAACTGGCAGTGTCTCTACATTTAGTGGAGCTTGTTTAGGCCAAACTGGCAGTCTGAGTAAATGTGCCATAACTTTGGCTAGGAAAGGCCTTTTGAAGTTAATTTTTTTTATATTTTGGGTCTCTTCGACATTCTGGACTCAATGGAGTAGGCCTAAAATCTAACAGAGGTCATATTCATAGGTTTAAGCATCGAAGAGGATGAAGGAGCCATCAGGGCCTGGAAGGAGAAAGATGTGTTTTGGATTGTGTTTCTCTATTTAAGGTAAATGAATAGGAATTCTTAGCTATTTCATGCCTTTTGAATCTTTTTAGATGGTTTTTCAGAGCCTTTTAGGAACTTTAGAAAGCTAAAAAGCTTCATTTAAGTTCTAGAGGCCATTTTCCAAATAGAGTGTGTAGGCGAAACCGGAGGCCGTTTTTAATGAAAAAAAACTCTATCTTGACAATTTCAGTCATTCTGGAACCAATGGAAATGGTTTCAGATCATTTTTAGTACTTATACAGCTCGAGAAGTTGATATGAAGTCGTGGTAAGCCCTGGGAAAACCTTAGAAGAGAGCCATTTTTGGGGATGTTGTGCTTAATGTAAGAAAATTATTGGTTGATATTTGATGTCTGATCACTATTAGATGCATAAATAGTAGTTTCAGGAGCAGAAACATAAATATGAGGGATTTTGTGCCATTTAGAAGCTCAGAGAAGCTTAGTGCACCAACAGAAGGATGTGTGTCCATGGAAGCCTAAAGCTGTTTGTAGGAATTGGACAGCCATTAAAGGGATTTAAAATGGTATTCTCAGCCCTTTGAATCATTTTTGTATTCATTTTGGTGAAGTGTGGAGCTTGTAAAATAATTTAAGTACCTTAATCCCAAAGAGTCTAGTCATGTTAACGAAGCTCAAAGGAGATGTAGCCCAAGAGTTGGGGTGAACTCCTATATTATATTTCTGTTGTGTTTTTTTATTCTATGGCTGAATTATGTTGCTGATATACATGTTAAGTTTTAGCAAAAACAAATAAACTTAAAACACATAAACAGAAGAAAAGACATACACCTCTTCCAAGAAAAAATTCTGCATAATGTCAAGTTTGAGTAAGGTCATTTTAATTAAGTCTGAGTGTTTACTTCTATTATTTCTTTAGGCGGAGTCTGTAAGAGGGCCAGGTAGCTTCTGGATTCCTCCTTTCTTTGAAAGCTGACATATCCGATAAATTCCCCTACAGTCTATCTCTGTATTAGAAATAGGAAGTTCTCACATTTTCAGATTTAAAATTTGGAGTATTTGCACGCATTTACATAAATGAAAATGGATACCTTGCACCCTTTTCAAGAACAATCCATATTTAGATCAGATGGTATCAGAGCTCAAGTTGAGCATTTTTTATTTTCCAAAAGGTTTTAAAACAGCGTAGGAGATTTACTGTTTTATTGGTTGCAAAATGGCTGCTTGAATGAGAAGGGGTCTTTACTGACATTTGGCTAAAAGCTTGTCGTTTGATTGAAAGCTTTGAGGAATTTTCTTTGGAAGTTTCTTTTGGTTGTTTGAACATTTACATAATGTCAAATTCTTCTACAAGTGAAGTTTCCTCCTTCACGAGATTCTTCAATGATGACATGAAGAATGAGTTCTTTAAGGTGAAGGACATGGTGCAGATTCTCCTTGAGGATCAAAGGGAAAGTGTTCAAATTCGTGCACAATTGTTAGCTATGCAGGAAGAGAAAGAAGCCATTCTTCAAATAATGCATGATATGGACTTGTAGCTTCTTCAAGGTCAAGAAGATTTTTCCAAGAAAATACCTCATCTTTAGGATGTAAATCATGAGGTAAATCATTCTGATTTGTCTTCAGTTTCCTCTATTGAAAAGTGTGTTGGTTCTTTTGAAAGGCATACAAGAGGTATTGGGTCCAAATTGATGTTAAAAATGGGCTATCAAGAAGGAAAAGGTTTGGGCAAGCATGCACAAGGCATGGTTGAGCCTATTTGTGTTGTGGAGCATCCCAAGAATATTGGTCTTCGCTATGAGTAGCTTAATGGTGAAGATTTGAGCACATGCATTCAAGAATGTGATGCAAATTTGAAGATAAAATTTCTCCCAAGTTCTCAATTACATCAATGTCATGATGGCAATATTCCTTACCATTTTTTGAAGCCTTTGTTGCAGTAAGAAGATGGTAGACATGTAGCTTATGGCCAGCATGCAAAGCAACATAAGAGGATGTATTATACATATTGTGGTCAATTTAACCCTCATGTTTCGAGATGCTGGATGAGGAAGAAGGCACACAAGAAGCAGATGAAGCAAAGACTACCTTCAAAGAAGGTGCATATTATTTGCATTTTTTTCCAAAAGAAGGGACATGTTGTCTCTCATTGTTGGACTTTGCATCCAACTCGTCGTCCCATGCACATGCAGAAAGAGGACAGAAATATTGGCGAAGGTGGAACCTCAGATTCCATTATTGATGTGGAAAGGGAAGTTTCACATGAGGAAAAGTTGCAACAGGAAAAATCACCATGGAATTGGCTTGGTGAGAAGTGGATGGACTTCTTGACACAGTAAGACGTACTCCTTTTGTACATATGCAAATTTCGGATGTATGCATGTATTTTTTTGTAATATATATTTTTTTTTTGAGCCACCTTAGATCATTGATCAAGGCTGCATTGTATATTTTCACTCTGTAAATTTCTCGCCAGAAATATCTCTGTGAGTTCGAGAAAGAGAGTTTTGGACAGTTGTGGACAAGCGCATTCAGGAAGGGAAATTTTAATTTCTTTTCATTTGTGGTTCAAATTCACTTGCTTTGTAAGGAAAAAGTGTTTGAAGGGCTGAAGAGAAGAGGATTTTTATTCTCTCATTTTCTGTACTATAGTTCAGTTCTTTATTTCAGTAAGCTTTTGGGGACCAAAAGCCTCTCATTTGGGAGGTGTGATCGGGAGCTCAAAAATGAGCTTGGGAAAAAGCTCAAAAATTAAAGTTCTCAAATTGATTTAGAACCTGAGTGAAGGGATAGGCCTCAGCGATACGATTCCAACGCCATGAACAACACTAAAAACCGACGTTGTATGAAGAAGTTATTCAATTTTGAATTTCTTCAATTTCAGTAAAAAAAAAGGCCACTTTGACTTTAGAAATTGGCAAATATTATAAAAAATAATATTCCGGTAATATTATTCAGAATATTCTAGAAATATTCCTTGGAATATTCCATAAAATATTCCCTGTGGACCAATCGTTTTGTGACAAGTGGCGTTTTACAATTGGCTATTGAGTTGACTGTGCAATTTTCGGTCCAATGAAGAGCTGCCACGTGGTAGGCCCGGAGGCCGCCACGTGGCCCCAAGTCACAATTGAATGGCGGGTTAAAAATTTGTTTGGATTTGGTGGGATTTGAACCTGAGACTTCATCGCTACTACTGCAACGCTTTACCAATACACCATGGGCTTATGTCTTGACATATGTTCAACCCAAATTCTAAATAAGATATGGTTTAATGTGGCAACGTTCAAAAAGTTAAAGGTTAGCTAAAATGGTGAATGTGAATGTGGAGATTGTTAACTGCAACATTTAATGTTGCCACCAATTTAGTTCCAGTTCCACCAGATTAGGCAGATGTGCCAGTTTAGTTAAGTTAACTGGTAGTGTCTCCACATTTAGTGGAGCTTGTTTAGGCCAAACTGGCAGTCTGAGTAAATGTGCCATAACTTTTGCTAGGAAAGGCCTTTAGAAGTGATTTATTTATTTATTTTGGGTCTCTTAGAAATTCTGGACTCAATGGTGCAAGTCTGAAATCTAACAAAGGTCATATTCAGAGGTTTAAGCATCGAAGAAGATGAAGGAGCCATCAGGGCCTGGAAGGAGAAGGCTCTGTTTTGGACTGTGTTTCTCTGTTTAAGGTAAATGAATAGGAATTATTAGCTATTTCATGCCTTCTGAATCTGTTTAGATGGTTTTCAGATCCTGTTAAGAACTTTAGAAAGCCTAAAAGCTTCATTTAAGTTCTAGAGGCCATTTTCCAAACAGAGTGTGTAGGCGAAACTGGAGCAGCCTGAGGCCGTTTTTGATGAAAATAAACTCTATATTGACTATTTTAGTCATTATGGAACCAATGGAAATGGTTTTAGATCATTTTTAGTAATTCTATAGCTTGAGAAGTTGATATGAAATCGTGGGAAGCCTTGGGAAAACCGTAGAGGAGAGCAATTTTTGGGGATGTTGTGCTTAATGTAAGCAAATTATCAGTTGATATTTTATGTCTGATCATTATTGGATGCAGCAGTAATGGTTTCAGGAGAAGAAATATAAATCTGAGGGAGTTTGTGCCATTTAGAAGCTCAGAGAAGCTTAGTGCACCAACAGAAGGATGTGTGTCCATGGAAGCCTAAAGCTGTTTGCAGGAATTGGACAGCCATTAAAGGGATTTAAAATGGTATTCTCAACCCTTTGAATCATTTTCTTATTCATTTTGGTTAAGTGTGGAGCTTGTAAAAGAATTTAAGTACCTTAATCCCAAAGAGTCTAGTCATGTTGACGAAGCTCAAAGGAGATGTAGCCCAAGAGTTGGGATGAACTCCTATATTATATTGCTGTTGTGTTTTGTTATTCTATGGCTGTATTATGTTGCTGATATACATGTTAAGTTTCAGCAAAAACAAATAAACTTAAAACACATAAACAGAAGAAAATACATACACCTCTTCCAAGCAAAAATTCTGCATAATGTCAAGTTTGAGTAAGGTCATTTTAGTTAAGTCTGAGTGTTTACTTCTATTATTTCTTTAGGCAGAGTCTATAAGAGGGCCAGGTAGCTTCTGGATTCCTCCTTTCTTTGAAAGGTGACATATCCGGTAAATGCCCCTACAGTCTATCTCTGCATTAGAATTAATAAGTTCTCACATTTTCAGATTTAAAATTTGGAGTATTTGCACGCATTTAAATAAATGAAAATGGATACCTTGCACCATTTTCAAGTACAATCCATATTCAGATCAGATGGTATCAGAGCTCGGGTTGAGTATTTGTTATTGTGCATAAGGTTTTAAAACAATGTAAGAGATTTATTGTTTTATTGGTTGCAAAATGGTTGCTTGAATGCGAAGGGGTCTTTACTGACATTTGGCTAAAATCTTGTCGTTTGATTGAAAGCTTTGAGGACTTTTCTTTGGAAGTTCCTTTTGGTTGTTTGAACATTTACATAATGTCAACTTCTTCTACAAGTGAAGTTTCCTCCTTCACGAGATTATTCAATGATGACATGAAGAATGAGTTCTTTAAGGTGAAGGACATGGTGCAGATTCTCCTTGAGGATCAAAGGGAAAGTGTTCAACTTCGTGCACAATTGCTAGCTATGCAGGAAGAGAAAGAAGCCATTCTTCAAATATTGCATGATATGGAGTTGCAGCTTCTTCAAGCTCAAGAATATTTTTCCAAGAAAATACCTCATCTTCAGGATGTAAATCATGAGGTAAATCATTCTGATTTGTCTTCAGTTTCCTCTATTGAAAAGTGTGTTGGTTCTTTTGAAAGGCATACAAGAGGTATTTGGTCCAAATTGATGTTGAAAATGGGCTATCAAGTAGGCAAAGGTTTGGGCAAGCATGCACAAGGCATGGTTGAGCCTATTTGTGTTGTGGAGTGTCCCAAGAATATTGGTCTTGGCTATGAGCAGCTTAATGGCGAAGCTTTGAGCACATGCATTCAATAATGTGATGCAAATTTGAAGAGAACATTTCTCCCAAGTTCTCAATTACATAAATTTCATGATGGCAATATTCCTTACCATTGTTTTAAGCCTTTGTTGCAGCAAGAAGATGGTAGACATGCAGCTTATGGCAAGCATGCAAAGAAACATAAGAGGATTTCTTGTACATATTGTGGTTGATTTAACCATCATGTTTCGAGATGCTGGATGAGGAAGAAGGCACACAAGAAGCAGATGAAGCAAAGACTACCTTCAAAGAAGGTGCATATGATTTTCACTTTTTTCCAAAAGAAGGGACATGTTGTCTCTCATTGTTGGACTTTGCATCCAACTCGTCATCCCATGCACATGCAGAAAGAGGAAAAAAATATTGGTGAAGGTGGAACCTCAAATTCCATTATTGATGTGGAAAGGGAAGTTTCACATGAGGAAAAGTTGCAGCAGCAAAAATCACCATGGAATTGGCTTGGTGAGAAGTGGATGGACTTCTTGACACAGTAAGACGTACTCCTTTTGTACATATGCAAATTTTGGATGTATGCATGTATTTTGTTGTAATATATTTTTTGTTTTGAGCCACCTTATATCATTGATCAAGGTTGCGTTGTATAGTTTCACTCTGTAAATTTCTCGCCAGAAATATCTCTGTGAGTTCAAGAAAGACAGTTGTGGACAGTTGTGGACAAGGGCATTCAGGAAGGGAAATGGCGATTTATTTTCATTTGTGGTTCAAACTCACTTGCATTGTAAGGAAAAAGTGTTTGAAGGGCTGAAGAGAAGAGGATTTTTATTCTCTCATTTGTTGTACTACAGTTCAGTTCTTCATTTCAGTAAGCTTTTGGTGACCAAAAGCCTCTCATTTGGGAGGTGTGATCAGGAGCTCAAATCTGAGCTTGGGAAAAGCTCAAAAATTAAAGTGCTCATATTGATTTGGAACCTGAGCGATGGGATAGGCCTCAGTGATACAATCCCAAAACCATGAACGGCACTGAAAACCGACGTTGTATGAAGAAGTTATTCAATTTTGAAGTTCTTCAATTTTAGTAAAAAAAAAGGCCAGTTTGACTTTAGAAATTGGAAAATATTAAAAAAATGAATATTTCGAGAATATTCCTTGAAATATTTTCGGAATATTACTTGGAATATTCCACAAAATATTCCTTGTGGACCAATCGTTTTGTGACAAGTGGCGTTTTACAATTGGCTATTGAGTTGACTGTGTAATTTTCGGTCCAATGAAGAGTTGCCACGTGGCAGGCCCGGAGGCTGCCATGTGGCCCCAAGTCACAATTGAATGGCGGGTTAAAAATTTGTTTGGATTTGGTGGGATTTGAACCCAATACTTCATCGCTACTACTACAACGCTTTACCAACACACCATGGGCTTATGTCTTGACATATGTTCAACCCAAATTCTAAATAAGATATGGTTTAATGTGGCAACGTTCAAACAGTTAAAGGTTAGCTAAAATGGTGCATGTGAACACGAAGATTGTTAACTGCAACATTTAATGCTGCCACCAATTTAGTGCCGGTTCCACCAGATTAGGCGGATGTGCCAGTTTAGTTAAGTTAACTGGCAGTGTCTCCACATTTAGTGGAGCTTGTTTAGGCCAAACTGGCAGTCTGAGTAAATGTGCCATAACTTTGGCTAGGAAAGGCATTTTGAAGTGAATTTTTTTATATATTTTGGGTCTCTTCGACATTCTAGACTCAATGGAGTAGGTCTGAAATCTAACATAGGTCATCTTCAGAGGTTTAAGCATCGAATAAGATGAAGGAGCCATCAAGGCCTGGAAGGAGAAGGTTGTGTTTTGGACTGTGTTTCTCTGTTTAAGGTAAATGAATAGGAATTATTAGCTATTTCATGCCTTTTGAATCTGTTTAGATGGTTTTTAGAGCCTTTTAATAACTTTAGAAAGCTGAAAAGTTTCATTTAAGTTCTAGAGGCCATTTTCCAACCAGAGTGTGTAGGCGAAACCGGAGCAGCTGGAGGCCATTTTTTATGAAAAAAAACTCTATATTGACTATTTCAATCATTTTGGAACCAATGGAAATGGTTTCAGATCATTTTGAGTACTTATACATCTCGAGAAGTTGATATGAAGTCATGGGAAGCCCTGGGAAAACCGTAGAAGAGAGCCGTTTTTGGGGATGTTGTGCTTAATGTAAGCAAATTATCAGTTGATATTTTATGTATAATAATTATTGGATATAGAAGTAGTGGTTTCAGGAGCAAAAATATAAATATGAGGGATTTTTCGCCATTTAGAAGCTCAGATAAGCTTAGTGCACCAACAGAAGGATGTGTGTCCATGGAAGCCTAAAGCTGTTTGCAGGAATTGGACAGCCATTAAAGGGATTTAAAATGGTATTTTTAGCCCTTTGAATCATTTTAATATTCATTTTGGTTAAGTGTGGAGCTTGTAAAATAATTTAAGTACCTTAATCCCAAAGAGTCTAGTCATGTTGACGAAGCTCAAAGGAGATGTAGCCCAAGAGTTGGGGTGAACTCCTATATTATATTACTGTTGTGTTTTGTTATTATATGGCTGAATTATGTTGCTGATATACATGTTAAGTTTCAGCAAAAACAAATAAACTTAAAACACATAAAAAAAAGAAAAGACATACACCTCTTCCAAGCAAAAATTCTACATAATGTCAAGTTTGAGTAAGGTCGTTTTAATTAAGTCTGAGTGTTTACTTCTATTATTTCTTTAGGCAGAGTCTATAAGAGGGCTAGGTAGCTTCTGGATTCATCCTTTATTTGAAAGGTGACATATCCGGTAAATTCCCCTACAGTCTATCTTTGTATTAGAAATAATAAGTTCTCACATTTTCAGATTTAAAATTTGGAGTATTTGCACGCATTTACATAAATGAAAATGGATACCTTGCACCCTTTTCAAATACAATCCATATTCAGATCAGATGGTATCAGAGCTCAGGTTAAGCATTTTATATTGTGCAAAAGGTTTTAAAACAGTGTAAGAGATTTACTGTTTTATTGGTTGCAAAAAGGTTACTTGAATGAGAAGGGGTCTTTACTGAAATTTGGCTAAAAGCTTGTCATTTGATTGAAATATTTGAGGAATTTTCTTTGGAAGTTCCTTTTGGTTGTTTGAATATTTACATAATGTCAACTTCTTCTACAAGTGAATTTTCCTCCTTCACGAGATTCTTCAATGATGACATGAAGAATGAGTTCTTTAAGGTGAAGGACATGGTGCAGATTCTCCTTGAGGATCAAAGGGAAAGTGTTCAACTTCGTGCACAATTTCTAGCTATGCAGGAAGAGAAAGAAGCCATTCTTCAAATATTGCATGATATGGAGTTGCAGCTTCTTCAAGCTCAATAAGATTTGTCCAAGAAAATACCTCATCTTCAGGATGTAAATCATGAGGTAAATCATTTTGATTTGTCTTCAATTTCCTCTATTGAAAAGTGTGTTGGCTCTTTTGAAAGGCATACAAGAGGTATTTGGTCCAAATTGATGTTGAAAATGGGCTATCAAGAAGGCAAAGGTTTGGGTAACCATGCACAAGGCATGGTTGAGCCTATTTGTGTTGTGGAGCATCCCAAGAATATTGGTCTTGGCTATGAGTAGCTTAATGGCGAAGCTTTGAGCACATGCATTCAAGAATGTGATGCAAATTTGAAGAGAACATTTCTCCCAAGTTCTCAATTACATAAATGTCATGATGGCAATCTTCCTTACCATTTTTTGAAGCCTTTGTTGCAACAAGAAGATGGTAGACATGCAGCTTATGGCAAGCATGCAAAGCAACATAAGAGGATTTATTGTACATATTGTGGTCGATTTAACCATAATGTTTCGAGATGCTAGATGAGGAAGAAGGCACACAAGAAGCAGATGAAGCAAAGACTACCTTCAAAGAAGGTGCATATGATTTGCACTTTTTTCCAAAATAAGGGACATGTTGTCTCTCATTGTTGGACTTTGCATCCAACTCGTCGTCCCATGCACATGCAGAAAGAGGAGAAAAATATTGGCGAAGGTGGAACCTCAGATTCCATTATTGATGTGGAAAGGGATGTTTCACATGAGGAAAAGTTGCAGCAGCAAAAATCACCATGGAATTGGCTTGGTGAGAAGTGGATGGACTTCTTGACATAGTAAGACGTACTCCTTTTGTACATATGCAAATTTCAGATGTATGCATGTATTTTTTTGTAATATCTTTTTTGTTTTGAGCCACCTTAGATCATTGATCAAGGCTATGTTGTATAGTTTCACTCTGTAAATTTATCACCGGAAATATCTCTGTGAGTTCAAGAAAGACAATTGTGGACAGTTGTGGACAAGCGCATTGAGGAAGGGAAATGTCGATTTCTTTTCATTTGTGGTTCAAATTCACTTGCTTTGTAAGGAAAAAGTGTTTGAAGGGCTGAAGAGAAGAGGATTTTTATTCTCTCATTTTCTGTAGTACAGTTCAGTTCTTCATTTCAGTAAGCTTATGGGGACCAAAAGCCTCTCATTTGGGAGGTGTGATCAGGAGCTCAAATCTAAGCTTGGGAAAAAGCTCAAAAATGAAAGTTCTCAAATTGATTTGGAACCTGAGCGAAGGGATAGGCCTCAACAATACGATCCCAACACCTTGAACGGCACTGAAAACCGACGCTATATGAAGAAGTTATTCAATTTTGAAGTTGTTCAATTTCAATAAAAAAAAGGCCAATTTGACTTTAGAAATTGGCAAATATTAAAAAAAAGGAATATTCCAGGAATATTCCTTGGAATATTTTGGGAATATTCCACAGAATATTCCCTGTGGACCAATATTTTTGTGACAAGTGGCATTTTACAATTGGCTATTGAGTTGACTGTGTAATTTTCGATCCAATGAAGAGCTTCCACGTGGCAGGCCTGGATGCCGCCATGTGGCCCCAAGTCACAATTGAATGGCAGGTTAAATTATTTTTTGGCTTTGGTTGGATTTGAACCCAAGACTTCATCGCTACTACTACAACACTTTACCAATACACCATGGGCTTATGTCTTGACATGTGTTCAACCCAAATTCTAAATAAGATATGGTTTAATGTGGCAACGTTCAAACAGTTAAAGGTTAGCTAAAATGGCGCATGTGAACGCGGAGATTGTTAACTGCAAAATTTAATGCTGCAACCAATTTAGCACCGGTTCCACAAGATTAGGCGGATGTGCCAGTTTAGTTAAGTTAACTGGCAGTGTCTCCACATTTAATGGAGCTTGTTTAGGCCAAACTGGGAGTCTGAGTAAATGTGCCATAACTTTGGCTAGGAAAGGCCTTTTGAATTGAATTTTTTTATTTTATTTTCGGTCTCTTCAACATTTTGGACTCAATGGAGCAGGTCTGAAATCTAACAGAGGTCATAATTAGAGGTTTAAGCATCGAAGAAGATGAAGGAGCCATCAGGGCCTGGAAGGAGAAGGCTGTGTTTTGGACTGTGTTTCTCTGTTTAAGGTAAATGAATAGGAATTATTAGCTATTTCATGCCTTTTGAATTTTTTTAGATGGTTTTCATAGCCTATTAAAAACTTTATAAAGCCAAAAAGCTTCATTTAATTTCTAGAGGCCATTTTCCAAATAGAGTGTGTAGGCGAAATCGGAGCAGCCGGAGGCTATTTTTGATGAAAATAAACTCTATATTGACTATTTTAGTCATTATGGAACCAATGGAAATGGTTTCAGATCATTTTTAGTACTTATACAGCTCGAGAAGTTGATATGAAGTCGTGGGAAGCCTTGGGAAAACCGTAGAGGAGAGCCATTTTTGGGGATGTTGTGCTTAATGTAAGAAAATTATTAGTTGATATTTGATGTATGATCATTATTGGATGCAGTAGTAGTGGTTTCAGAAGTAGAAACAGAAATATGAGGGATTTTGTGCCATTTAGATGCTCAGAGAAGCTTAGTGCACCAACAGAAGGATGTGTGTCCATGGAAGCCTAAAGCTGTTTGCAAGAATTGGACAACCATTAAAGGGAATTAAAATGGTATTCTCAGCCCTTTGAATAATTTTTATATTCATTGTGGTTAAGTGTGGAGCTTGTAAAATAATTTAAGTACCTTAATCCCAAAGAGTCTAGTTATGTTGACGAAGCTCAAAGGAGATGTAGCCCAAGAGTTGGGGTGAACTCCTATATTATATTTCTGTTGTGTTTTGTTATTATATAGCTGAATTATGTTGCTGATATACATGTTAAGTTTCAGCAAAAACAAAGAAACTTAAAACACATAAACATAATAAAATACATACACCTCTTCGAAGCAAAAATTCTGCATAATGTCAAGTTTGAGTAAGGTCATTTTAATTAAGTCTGAGTGTTTACTTCTATTATTTCTTTAGGCAGAGTTTGTAAGAGGGCCAGGTAGCTTCCGGATTCATCCTTTCTTTGAAAGGTGACATATCTTGTAAATGCCCCTACAATCTATCTCTGTATTAGAAATAAGAAGTTCTCACATTTTCAGATTTCAAATTTGGAGTATTTGCATGCATTTACATAAATGAAAATGGATACCTTGCACCCTTTTCAAGTAAAATTCATATTCATATCAGTCGGGGAAGCAGGTGAAGGCTCTTAGGAGTGGCAATGGTGGTGAATTCATCTCTGGCGAATTCAAGGACTTTTGCAGTGCAGAAGGAATTCGAAGAGAGCTCATAGTGCCTCATAACCCACAGTAGAATGGGGTCACAGAGCGAAAGAACAGAACGATCGTGGGTGCTGCACAGGAAATGTTGCATGATCAGGGCCTTCCCATACACTTGTGGGCTGAGGCATGCAATACTGCGGTTTATGTGCAAAACCGTTGTCCTCAAAGGATACTTGGCGTTAGTACACCCGAGGAGGCGTTTTCTAGTAAGAGGCCTGATATTTATCATTTGATGATTTTTGGCTCACCTGTTTACATTTATGTGACGAAGGATGCCAGGAAGAAGCTGGAGCTGATCGCAGAGGTTGGGATATTTTTGGGGTACGCAGAAACACCCCACAACTATCGTGTGTATTTTCCAGACAGTCGGAAGACTGTTGTGCGACGAGATATCAAATTTCATGAGGAGAAAGCCATGAAGTGTTCGCTTGAGAGGGAGCCACACTTGCATGCATATGAGGAGCTATTAGTTCCTAAGGATGAGTCTCTGGATGTGGATCAGCCACAAGAGAAATTTCATGGAGTGGAAGAAACCACTCATGCAGCGCCAACCATCAGAGGGCGGAAGCGCACTACGGAAGTTGAGCGACTGAATCAGGATGCAGAAAATATTGTAGGAGCACCTAAATCACAGCGTAGATAGAGACAGCCACCTAACCGATATACTGGATACATGGCCCTGACGAGAAAGTGTATCGTGACAGAACCATCCTCTTTCGAGGAAGCTGTGGAGGACCCTGCATGGGTAGATGCCATGGTGGAAGAGTATGATTCGATTGTCAGAAACAGTGCATGGGAGATTGTCCCAAGGCTAGAAGGAAAATCAATGGTAGGTTCGAGATGGATCTACAAAGTGGAGCAAGCAGCTGATGGGAGAATCGAGAATTACAAGGCAAGATTTATTGCCCGGGGCTTCTCACAGATTGAGGGGATCTACTATGAGGAAACCTTTGCACCTGTCACAAGGTATTCTTCCATATGGAGCATCCTTGCTCTCTCAACGCAGATGGGGTGGCACATTCATCAGATGGATGTGAAGACTGCGTTCCTCAACGGAGTCATTGAGGAGGAGGTGTACATAGACCAGCCAAAAGGTTTCAAGATCTTCAGTAGCAAGTCACATGTGTGTAGGCTCAAAAGAGCACTGTATGGGCTGAAACAAGAACCTTGTGCTTAGTACACATGGATCGAAAGTTACTTTACCGGACTTGGTTTCTAGAGACGGGGCGGTCAACTGTAGATGAGTGGTTGAGGAGTGGTGCTGATCATTGTGCTATGTAGATGGACTGATGCGGCGATGGTGGGTCAGTACTCATGCAGGCGATCACTGAGTTTGAGATGAAGGACTTGGGCCTCCTTCATTATTTCCTGGGATTGGAAATTTGGCAGCGCAGTGATGGATTGTTTTTGTCTCAAGGAAAGTATGCCCGAGAGATACTGGAGAAGTTCAACATGCAAGGCTACAAGCCTATCGACACTCCTCTTCCTGGTGGTTGGAGGAAAGGGGATGCTGCATTGGCAGATGTAGTGGATGCCATTTTTTATCAACAGTTGGTGGGGTCGCTTATGTATCTAGTAAATACACGACTCAACATATGCTATGCAGTTAACCAACTTTCACAAGATATGGTTAAGCCTACCAAGCTCTTTTGGAAGGCGGGGAAGCATGTTCTGAGGTATCTCATAGGCACATTGGGATATGGAATTTGGTACAAATAGTCGGATGAGGTGAAGCTGTGTGGCTTCACAGATGCAGATTGGGCAGGGAGCCCAATGGACAGAAAGAGCACATCTGGAGGGATTTTCAGTATCGGGTCGACAACAATTTCTTGGTACAGTAGGAAGCAGAGATCCATGGCTTTTCCGGTTTAGTGGGGTAGAGTACATGGCGACAAGTTTGGCTACATGCGCTACATGCGAGGCTATATGGATGAGGAAGATCCTGGTCGGGTTGTTCGGTTCACACTTAGATCCTACTGTGATATATTATGATAATCAGAGTTGCATTAAACTCTCGGTTAATCCAATATTTCATGATAGATCTAAACATATTGACATCCAGTACCATCATATCAGAGATTGTGTGCAGCAGAAGATCATGTTACTTTCTTACATTCCTATGGAGGATCAGGATGCTGATATCTTGATGAAAGCGCTCACCAAGAGCAAATTCGAATACCATAGAGGTAGGATCGGGGTGGCAGATAATCCCTATCTTGTTGAGAGGGAGTGTTGAGATTGCAACAAGATGATGAGCTTAGTGGAAAGAAGTCGCCTTCACTAAGTGGGCCCGCAGGCTATTTTTGGCACACAGTGTATTTTTAGACATGTTGATCATATTCTATGAGTTGCAGGATGTTATTTGTGGATGGTTGGTCAAGTTGGAAAAATATATGGAATTCTATTTTTACACATATTGGGCGGAATCTATTTTTAGATTGCCAGTCTAAAAATAGATATGTCGAATATTATTAGCTCTTAATAATATTTGGACTATAAAAATTATCTTATTCTCTTGGAGCACTTCAGTTAAGTGCACAGATGTGGCATAGGAGCTAACAGAAGGAATTATGCTATTCCTAAGGGTTAAGTGGAGCTATTTCATGGAGACTTCAGTTAGAACTCATGTGAGAGAGTTTTGTGGAGTTGATTGAGGTAGTTGGTGGAGTTTTGTTCAGTTTAACTCAGTTAGACATAGTTGAGCTAGTTGTATCTAGTCTAACTGATTGATACACTAGTGAGAGTGGTGTGAATTAATTATTAATTAATTCACTAATTATTAACTCATTAATCAACTGAAGAATACATCAGTCAACTACAATGCTTGGACAGTTTTACTGGAGACCAGTGGAGAGATAGGTGAAAGAGATTGTGACTATCAGTTGTGACTATACTGGTGCATGAGTTTTCACCACACATTGATGAATATGCCAATGAGGATTGCGCAATGCAATCTAGGTGGATTTAACTCATTCAGAGCCCATATTCAGCAGGTGTTACGCAGTAGAGGCAGGCTAGCAGGTGGCAGTGGATCGGTACATGGATTTGCTAGATCAGGACCTGATTAGTGTGTAGCGATTGGAGATACTGAGAGCTTGTGACTAGATTTGTATTATGATTGTTACATGATCTCTATGACATATATTATACATATTTTTGGGGGTTTTCAGCTTTAATCTTTCCCATAAATCACTGTGTTAATGTGTGTGAATTTTTATGGTTTTAATGTGTGCATGCAATTGATTTAATTTCTGCATATGATGATCATTGGTGGAATAGATTATGTATTGTGCATGAAGTCAAATAGTGTGTGATCAGGAGAATATTAGGCATATAACATATCAATTATATAATTTCTACGTTTTGTAAAAACCAAACCCCATTATTTTATTCTTTTGGTAACTGTACAAAAACCGCAAATGATGCCCTTCACCTGTTCACCCTCATATTTCACCTTTTCTCCCATGGTAGCAGTCCCCCATCTCCCTTGGTCAAAGTATTTCATCCCCCCCCCCCATGCACGCACAATCACGACAATCATAGCCGGTTCATACTCGTCGTGAAAGTCCTACTGACTCTAGGGACTTTTCCCTTCAGAATTACCTATGACTGCCGCCAAGCTTCTCAAATATACTCCGACCTCAGGCCATTGAACCCCCATCATCCGTTTTTAGCTACTGCTCACCAACATGCCTATGTTAAACCCATTATGGTTCAGTTAAGGCTTCCTTTTTGTCAATATCAACACCTCATTTCCAAAAAGGAAGCGGTACCTTGGATAACCCCTCCCCATGCAAAGGGGTATCCTCGGGTGGCACTATGGGAGACATCATTGTCCATAGATGTCATCGATCCTCTTGAAATTTGACTACAAAAAAAGCTTTCATGTCATGATGGTATCGTACATTACAACCATTGCACTTTGATCAAAATCCATCGAAGACCCGTGCCTTTATAAGTGTCTCTGACAACAATGCTTACACAGGAAGGTCCAAGCTAGTACATATACGTACATTGCGCAGTGATATGCCATACGAAGATTACACATATGGGTAGCACATTCCACCTATTTTCAAAGAAAAAATGCCCACGAGGGCGTCAGCAGTCTTCGTCAACAACCACCAACATCACTACCACAGTAGTGGCACAGACAAGACATGTATCTGTCCATTTTGTTTGACTAGCCATAGCATCACAAGCATGGGACATGCCCGCCTCGTTGGAATTTTGCAAATATGTTGTATGTTTTGTCTGCTTGCAAGGGTTCCCTTAGGCCATGGTTATCTTGGAAACGGTGCAAGGTGTTGTCTATTCTACACGCAAGCCTCGCTCTCTCTCTCTCTCTCTCTCTCTCTCTCTCTCTCTCTCTCTCTCTGTGTACGATATAGAAAAGAAACTATAATGTATTTCAGTTATACAGTTCTTCCTAGACCTCACACATTAGGGGGAAACTGTTAACACTGGAAAATCGTACAGAAGAAGACGACATCAATTAATGTCCAGCCTAAGGATTTACAGGACAAGGATACATTATGGTATCAAGAATTATTTAAAATCTCTAAGGTTTTGAGAAAATCAAATTTGAAATATTCATAAATGCTCAAATGCACGCTTTTTCCTTCAAAAAGAGCGCCTTCTGAGCGCATTGGAGCCCGATAAGTGCGCATTCCTGGAAGTAGAAAAAAGTCACTTTTCAGGACCACAAGCAAGCAAAGGAAAATTTATCCTTATGTGAAAGCCGCCTAAGGACATCACCAACATCTCCTTAGACATTATGTGAGCACACAAAAGAATATTTGAGCACACAATGGAATCACACCCCTCCCTTGGGTCACCATCCATCATGTACCAAGGGAGGGAAGGAGGATTTGAAGCCCACCTATATAAACCCACCAAGAGATGAACAAATGGCGATCACAAGGTTATGCTGGCCAAATTTTCCCAAGAAACACCAGCATCATGTGTGACCCAAGGAGCTGGAGAAAAACAGGACTCGATGGTTGGCCACCCAACATCTTAGTCCACCATAGCAGAGAGAGAGAGTTAGACTGCGTCAGAAGGCATAACTTGGAGGACAAACATCCTTGCATTGGGAGCTAGAGCCATTGCCTAGGGGCCCTTTGGCAATTGGGTAAGATTTGTTTTCATTCCAAGCATTCAATAAGAAGGGCCATCGAGCCATTGTTTACATTGTTACTGTTTGGAACTCTCTATGTAGCTTCTTTTGTGTTTTTAGTTTTAGCTGTTTAATAGAGCATACTTTAGCATATTACTTCATTTAAGTTTTATGCTTTTGAGCTGCCCCCACAACTGCCTGTTACCTATAGTTTAGAGGGTATACCACACTCTCTAAACTCATGCAATTTCGTACACCCGGGTGTTGAATCCACCACAACACATGGATTAGCCATCTAATCCATGTCTATTTCAGATCTAATCTATTTACTATTATGTTCACTTCAGATTTTTTGAATCATTTTACAGATCTTCTGCAGTAAAACTCATATCTGCTCATGTTCTTTCATGTAATGCTGAAAACCCCAAGGGGTATGTATAATAAAGACATTTTTACATATGGATCTGTTTTAGATCTAATTTTTTATGTATTATATTGCTATAGATCTAAGTTATAAGCTACTGCTGTAGTATAATATGTTTTTCAGATCTAGATCTACAGATCTACACTTTTATACAGTGTATCTCATGAAACCCTTGCTGGGTTATCCTCTTTGATGTATAAAGGAGTTGAATCTCCATTCTTCTTAATTATTTCATGTAATTAACTCCAGATATGATAGTCAAGATATTTTGTATTTAAACCCTTCAGAAAATCACGCTACATAAGCTTCGGTTAATTTCTGTTGAGTCAAGTCATGGGGATTAGGCATTTTTAAGTCATATTGGGAGTGAGAGATCTGTTTAACATAGCTCGAGTCATTTGTTTCAGATCAAATTTGGTATTTAAGTCCCTCATGACCTACGCTAAGGGATCCCACCATCCTTTTCCCTTTTTTTTATGCACATCTCTTAAATTAACGTTTTTAGGGCTGAAATAGTTGTTTTTCCCCACTCTGGGTTGAAGAAATGAATCATATTAATTTTTTTTATCATTTTATTGAAGGAAACATGATTTAATATATGTTATGAACTATATTTCTGCATATCCAACTTTATAATATCCTAATATATTCTTATTGTTGTAGAAAATCCCTCATTTTGGATATTACAGTGGTATCGAAGCATAGTCTTGGCTCAGCCTGTGAGTTCCAGCCATCAGAGAAAGCAAGATCAGAATGATGGAGAGGATTATTTTACTCTCATCACTTTTTAGATCCAGAAATAACCTCTCCCATGAGGTTAGGATGATGAAGGAGAAGAGATGCCAAGAAACTCCTAGAGGGTTTCAAGAAGAGGAAGGACCATGTACTTCCTATTCTCACAAAGAAGAAGACCAGCAGCATGGAAGAAACTTGGAACATTAGATTCTAAGTGAATACCTTGTTGAGTACAAGACTCAACCTAGAGCCTTCAAGGAGACTCTAGCCTTCCCACAGTTCATTCAACTGGAGGAAGAAAGGAGGCCTTGCAGCACAAGAAGAATGAAGGGAAATATATTTCTATTGTTTAATTTTGATGGATCATATTCATCAAGGACTTGGACAAGAAGACTTTCAGCATTCTTCCTACTACATCCAGTGGTATAGATAGAAGCAATGGAGATTGTAGTGCTGCACCTTGAGGGTTAGCAAGCAAATGGTGGTTCAACAATATGAGACATGCAAAGGTTTCTTCTTTTGCAGATTTCACTCAAAGGGTGATTAAGAGATTTGATGAAGAGAGATCAAGGGAAGAGAAGTCCTCACCATCTCTTAAGAATAATTGTATCAGCACTATCACAACCTTGGAGGAGAAACCTTCAACACCATCAGTTGAGGGAGCCAACACGGTGGAAGCAAGAACTCTTGCAACCATGGAATGTGTTCCCAAAGTCCAGCAAGGTATGATTGTATTTCCACTTCCTCTCATTGCTGCAAATATTTTAGAGGGTTGTGGAAACTCGTTTTTGCATGACCCAGAACCATCACTTATTGCTAATCTAGAGCAATAGAGTTGCACTACGCTATCCAAGAGCAGCAGTAAAGAAAGGAGGACCCATTCCTCATGGGAGCAATCAGAGGTCAAATTCATTTAGGAAGCAATGAATACCAAGGGTAGACATCTTGATATGAGAAACATTTTCTCCTCTCTACATGACATTTTCTCAATGAGCATGCCACGGCTCAAATAGAGACTTATACTTGCAACAGATCCAAGGCCTCTTTGGTTTTGGAAGGCCATGCATGAGGAGGAAATCTCATGGAGAGATTTCATTGGAGGTGCACTTCAACACATCATGAAGTGTAAAGTTCTTCAAAAATCTGAGGAGGCTCTTTCCTTCTCACACTGGGATCCTCAAGGATTCAAGGAGGAACAGATATATGATGGAGAACTTCTGAAGATGGATAAAATCTCTCATGTCTGTGTTGGACACTTCTTGAGCCATACACATCATGATGGGAGGTTTTTTCCTACCACCTACTTGGGTCCTTATGGGATCAAATTGATCCTTGAGAAGATTGCATTTCAACCTCCCATGAAATGCAAGAGCAGAAATCTGATTTGGGAGAATGATAGTATTCCTTTGGAGAGTGTTAAGGAAGAACAAGATGGAAGGCACCCACATGTGGATGGATGGGTGTGGATGATGATCAAGGAGCTAGAAAGGTACTTGCAAATCTATGATACTGGGTAGCAGGAGGCTTGGTTGCGTTGGTTACTTTTGAAAGAGTTTGGTAATCATCCTCTTCCCCAGGGTATGTGGCAGGATACTTGCATCATGGGGTAGCAAGGAGTATGGACACATTGTGTTGACATAACATTCTTCATGTCAATCACCATGTTTTCACTACATGATTTGGATGATGGAGGTATGAGGAAGAAACAAAAAAATTTGTTGCTTGAGTTGTTCTTGAGAGAGCAAGGGTAGAATTTCTCTCACACTTTGCAAATGTTGCGAGAGTAGGAGGTGGCACTATCATGGTTCAAAGGGGCTACTCCTTGGCCTTAGATGTTGAAGAGGTTCTTCCACCTTGGGAGGTACTTCTTATGTGTAGCAACATTATGGGAGATGCCTTTGACATTCTGCATGTCAAATATTGGAGCCATGAGTTGGAGGGAGCCTGCAATGTTGTTCTTAACGTCTTTATTTCAAACTCTATGGGGAATAAGGGATTCTTTCCACACAAAAATTCATATGGTGATAGGCATGTAGTATTCCTCCATGTTGTCCTATAAGCCCACAGTGCCTTTGGAAGGTTCTCGGTCTAGTTTCTTCGGTGGCTGGCTACTATATCTATCAAGATTCCCTCAATGAATTCATTTGTACTTTCTACTTGACCATTTTCTTGTGGGTGATATGGTGAAGTAATTCTATGATGAATTCCATACTTTTCAACCAACTTATTAATGAAATCAAATGTGAACGAAGGCCCCCCATCTGTCATTGTCTCTTTAAGTATCTCGAAGTGAACAAAAATATCTTGGAACAGGAAGTATGAAATAACCTGCGTTGTTTCTTTGGTTAGTGCCTTTTCTTCAACCCATTTTGTGAAAAAATCAGTGCAGACCAATATGTATGATTTTTGTTGCGATGAAGGATTAATTGGCCCCACAAAGTCCAACGCCCATTTCTCAAATGGTTTTATCACTATCTGAGGTTCTATATTTTGGCATCTATCGCAACCTTTCACAAACTTCTTGGCATCCTGGAATATAGTTGGCCAGTATTACCCTATTGAGAGTACTTTATGTCTTGTACTCTTGTCAGTGAAGTGTCCTCCACAAGGTTCCTCATGACAAGCCTTCAAGATCTCAAATATCTCATCTTCTCTAACACATCGCCTAATCTGAAAATCTGGCCTGGTGTGATAGATATTGCCTTCTATCCAGGAGTAGGTGTCACTCTGTTCTATAATATTCCTTCTTTCCTTGGAGGAAAATTAGTGTGGGAATTCCTGTAGCAAGGTAATTGGCTATATTTTCATACCATGGTGAGTGAGTAGAAATGGAAAAAAGATATTCATATAGAAAAGAATCCTCAGTGGCAGTGCAGTCATCACTTATGGTTAATCTAGAAAGAAAATTAGAAACTACATTATCTTTTCCAGGTTGATCTAAAATAGTAATATCAAATTCTTGTAATAGCAATAACCATCTTGTAACTCTACCATTAGTAATAGGCTTGTTCATCAAAAATTGAATTGCAGCATGGTCAGTGTGTAAAAATACCTGGTACCTAGTGATGTAGTGTCGGAATTTGTTGATAGCATGCACTACTACTAGGAATTCCTCCTCAGTAACAACATAGTTTTGTTCCGCAGGAGTTAAGTTATTGTTGATGTAATAAATGGCATAATGTTTCTTCTCCTCCAGTTGCCCCAAAAAAACACCCACAACGATGTCAGATGCATCTGTAGCAATATGAAATGGAAATTCCCAGTTTGTTCCTTGTACAATAGGTGCTGCTGTTACAACATTTTTCAAATTTAAAAAGGCTTTCTTGCACTTCCCTATCCACACAAATTCCACATCTTTCATGAGTAATGAAAACAGAGGATATGCAATCTTTGAAAAGTTCTCTATGAATCCCCTATAGTATCTTGAATGTCCCAAAAAACTACGTCCCTCTTTTGGAGTCTTAGGGGTCGGGATTTTCGAGATTACCTCATTTTTTGTAGGAACTACCTTGATTTCATTTGCTAAAATGAAATGTCCCAACACAATTCTCTCAGTCATCATCATGTGGCATTTTTCCATGCTCAAAGCAACATTATTTTGTTCGCAACATTCCAACACTTTTTCCAAGTTAGCTAATGCTGTCTCAAAGGCATCTACGTAGGGTGTAAAATAATCCATAAAGATTTCAAGACAGTCATTCAAAAGATTAGAACAATTGCCCAATATTTCCCTCTGAAAGGTTGTTGATGCATTACAGAGGCCAAAGGGAAGGAATCTGTTTGCAAAAGTACCCCATGGGAAAGTGAAGGTTGTCTTGTCTTGATCTTCTGGGGCAATCTGTATTTGATTATATCCACTAAACCAATCTAGAAATGAAAAGAATTCTTTTCCAGAAAGAGTGTCAGGACCTAACCAATGAATGTTAAAGGAAAATGGTCCTTTTGAGTGGCGTTGTTAAGCACTCTATATTCAACACAGACTCTCTATTTTCCATTCTTTTTCGGAACTATGAAAAATGGAGACACTCACTGATTATCAGAAATAGGGTAGATGAAATTAGCATTAAGGATTTTCTGCAATTATTCTTTCACTATCTCCTTAAGTGCGTGGTTCATTCGCTGCTGAGGTTGTCTAACTGGTTTCCAGTCCTGTTTAAGGTAAATGTGGTGAGTGCATAGACCAGGATGGATTCCTTTCATATCCGTATAGTCCCATGCAAATGTTTTTTTGTATTTCTGTAACAGTTGTATCAACAATTTGTTTTGTTCATCAGTCAGGTTAGGATTGATGTTTAAACATTTTCTAGGTTCGATTTCAACGGGACTACTGATAGTATGTGGAGTTGTTTTCAAATGTTCAATAATTGCATCATATACCTCCTCTTCCTCTCCAAAATATATAATGGAGGCAACAAGGAGTGAATTACTAATAAAACCTTTAATGATATCATCCTGTGTTTCATCCTTAAAGTATTGTGCTTTTCCAAGCGTGAGAAGAGGTAGGGAAAGACCAGGTTCAGGTGAAAATTCATCCCACCAAGGACTACTTGAATCAATATGAGGTTTTTCTGGGGGATAAAAGTTCAGGTTCTGAGTGGCCTTCCCATATAAGATCACCATAGATCTGGACCTACATCCGATATATGCATATGTAGTGGCCAGTGTTGGGCCCAAATTAAGGTATGTTCTCACCTTGTAAGTACTTTGGTTTTCAAATTCCTGTGGTTATTGTTTACTGGAGAGTTTGCCGGATTATCCACAGTCTCATGAAACACTTTTCAAATTATGTTATAATTTCGGGGGAATTCCTCTTCATATTAACAATAAAGAGAATAAAATATTATGAAAATGAGAAAAATTAGACTAATCATGAAAAGGATGTTTTTGTAATAGAAAATTTACTTCTCTTATCTCCGCATGCAGGAAGGCAGAATGGTTGGACCAATAGGAAACAAAATCCAACCAACGGAAGCAAACATATGAAATCCTGGTAACTCCCAGCGGCCAGCAGAAGGCCGACAGACGAATTCGAGTCCAAGAACTCAAACGACAGCCATGCGCAGTGGGCTATCGTTCGGCAAATATTTTCGCATTTTTGAAATCGCCTTTAAAAGGGCGAAGGACGGACGAGAAGGAGAGTCAGAGACAGGATAGGAAATTCATTCTGTAATAGACACATCAGAAACAATCTCTCTAATTTTGTTTTTGTAACATCACTAGATGTAATATAGAGCTTTGAACAATAATATTTTGAATTTTTTACTGCGTTAGGGCTTCTGGTGGTCTGGGCCCAACCTCTGGAAGTTCCACGCAAATTTTCATACTCCGTGTAGTTGCAGAACCAATGCTTAAGTATCTGATGCAGTTGTAAAGTATATTTCCATTCAATAAAGCTACAGTTCTATTTCTTCAGGATTGTTAGAAATTGCGTTCTTGAATTAGAACAATCACAATCGTATTTTCCAACTTACGGCAATATTTCATTATCAGGAGATAGCTCCAATTCTTTTAATACCATTGCATTTGAGTTGCATATCGTAGAATAAGCTGATTTCAATATTATCGGTCTTTATGAATTGCATTGTTCTTTTAGCATAACGAAGCGTTCAACCATCGATCAATGTTGATTAATTAAGTCATAAAGAGAATTCCATTACAAAATTACTTAAATAATTGATGTATGATTTATTTAATTCGCTTTAGTTAGTTATCTTGTTGTTCCATTACTGCTCATCTAGTTATATTGTTGTTCCATTACTGCTCAGTTAGCTAGACTGTTGATTCAATTCAATTCCATTACTGTTTAGCTTAGTTAGACTGTTGTTCCATTTAGTTCCATTGTTTTTTGGTTTAGTTAGACTGTTTTTTAATTCCATTAGATAGATGAAAAATATTGTTGCTCAATCTTAGGTTAAAAACCAATCCAAGCCACCCTCGTAGGATAAGAAAACTTAAGAAGTTAGAAAATTATTCCTCATAAGTGACAAGGAACATCTATTTGACGACCTGACTCACATATATTGTTCCAACACTCTTGAAATAAAAAGCCTTACCCTGGGTTGATAATTAAATGAGAAAGCACTAGAGTTTCCAATAAAAAGCCACCTCTTTAAGCACCAACATTTTTGGCGTTGTTGTCAGGGAGAGTGTTAAGAGTCACCTCCTTTATTCATCTTTCTCCATTGCTTTGAATAATTGGGTATTGAAAAAGAGAGGTAAGAACCTGTGTACCAGCAAGAAACATGCTTTCCCTCTAGCCCCCTCACCAGCAAGTTGTACAAAGAACCATAGGATAGGTGCTCTTGTTTTATGTCTAGGAAGAAAAAGATAGAAACAATCCAAAATAATTCGCAACCATCCTCTCAATCCAAAGGTCCGGTGATCCTTGGAAGAACAACATATATAGATGAAATCATTAGGAAATTTGAATCTCAGGCATCTATAGGACCCAAAATTGTTTCCATTCAAAGTCCTAATACACTCCCTCAGGCAGTAGCCTCGCCATTTGTAGCCTACGCCGAAATTCACTACAAGACAGAGGGTTTTGAGCAAAGCCTGTAGACTGTCATTCATATAGGCACTGACACTTCAAAAGAGGGAGGCTCTTGCAACCTACAAGAACGAGGGGGAGAAACTAGTGGAGGAATTCACATAGAAATATCAGAACCTAAGGCCCCTAAAGAAGTGATCTAAATAGAAGTACTTACGATCCCAGATCAGGGAAGTGCTGAAAAACCCCCACCACATTCACTTCCCAAGCCTATTAGAATCTCTCCTCCAAATCAAGAAGTTCATGAAGATTTCTCGCACTTCTTTGATCAGATGGCAAATAATCAAAATCAGAATCAGAGGCATAAATCAACATTATAATACCTATTGTTGATCATAATTCCAATGCCCCTATGAAAGCCATTCCCTTGCACAACATCCACACCTTTCATGGGTTAACCACAGAAGATCCTGATGCATTCCTATTTTAATTTGATGTCTTATGCAGAGGATATGACTACACCACCAATCCCAAAAAACTAAAACTATTTGCCTCTACCTTAAAAGGAACCGCACTCCGCTGGTTCACAGGATTAGGAGGGGGAACTATAAACAACTAGGACCAAATGAAGAATATTTTTCTTACCAAATACCAAGACTATTGTCAAACCCGAGATCTAAAATACAAAATCTTCAACATGTCCGCAAAAGACAATGAAACATTAGAGGAATACGTAGAAAGATTTCAATACAATTTACAAAAATCCCCATATACCACATTGTCCAAGGACATTTTAAAAGCCACGATGCTTAAAGGGATGAAGGAAGAATGGGTTGAGATGCTCAACATAATGGGGAAGGGAGATATTTACCAGGAAGAATACGACCAAATTATTTCCTTATCTATTAGATGCTCCCAGGGTAGCTCATGGAATAGACTTGTTGGGCGTGATTCTATGAAGAAGGATCTTAAGCAGACCAATGGCAGTGTAACTAGAGAAGAATTTGGAAATCTGTTAGAAAATTTCAAAACTCACATCTTGGGTACTTTGACAACACAACTTGATGTTTTACAAGCCAAACAGAAACAAGTTATAGCAAAACAAAACCTAGCCATCTTTTTCCCAAGATGTCGGAAGAAACATAGCTAGAGGGAATGTCTTTTAGACATGGTTCAGACTTGTGCTATTTGTACTAAGGATCATACCATGGACTAGTTTCCTTCACTTCCCAGGCTGAAAGCCATCTACAAGGAAGCAAAAGAAGAAACAAAGCCAGTTTATTTAATGAATCAGTGTCGACAATGGCAAGTATGACCTAACATACCATAAGACCTGCATCAATAATTTCCACTGCCACAGTTTAGCCAGTAAAACCCTGCAACAACTTGGCAGAGTCAAAACCCCTTTCCAACATGGCCAAACCAAGCATTTCCTATGCCACCTTGGCCTACACAACCTCCATTAGGGAGTAATTGGCAGAACTTCCCTTGCTCTCCCCCTTATTGGCAGAATGTCCCGTATCAAAGCCAATGGCCAAACCCTCCTACTCAAAACACCAATTGGAACTGGCAGTGACCCACGAGAATGGCCAATCTAGCGGTAGGAGCAGGGACCCAAAATCAACCTACATTACCAGCTCCCTACCCAATTCAGCATAACCAAAAGCCTGCCATATGCCCTCAATTTCCAGCCCAACCCAATCCTAATCCCAATAATATACCGGTTCAAATAATTCAGATCATAGAAAATCGAAAACCCAAGGCCGAGTAGAAATAGGGAAATGAATTGAGTTTAAGGTTAGGACGTACCATATTACCTATAGAGGCCACAGCTCCCCCTCAGTCACAAGTTGAAACCTCAAAAAAGACTAGCTTAACAAATATAACAGAAATAGGTGAAGATAAGGAAATAATTGATGAACAAAGACCTGAAGAACTTAAGGTCACTCCACCTCCATTTCCTAAGAGATTAAATCTACCCAGGCCTATAATCACTCCATATTTTGACATCCTAGGGGAATTAAGAAACCTTTGTATAAAAATTCCTCTTCTCCCGACCAACCAAGACGTTACCATATATGCAAAGATAATCAGAGAATTATGTGGAAAAAAACAAATTAAGAAAACAAAGGCTGCACCCATCGTTCATGTGGTAGGAACGCTATTTGACTTATTGTTAGGTAGGGAATCACCCTTAAAATATGAAGACCCGGGAAACCCCATTGTAACTGTGCAAATTTCTGGACACTCATTTCCAAACACATTGGTTGACCTGGGGGCAACCATTAACATCTTAACTATAGGAGCTTGTGAAAAAATGCGTATATCAGCTTTAGAACCTACGGCCACACTTCTGGAACTAGCTGGCAGATTTGTTATCAGACCAGAAGGTATAGTGCAAGACATCATGGTATCTGTGGACTCATGAGAGTACCCAACTGATTTTTTAGTCATTAATCCAAAAAACAGGATCGAAGGGCACCCATTGATTCTTGGGTGGCCTTGGCTGGCCATAGCAGATGCTTACATATTCTGTCAAGCAAGTAGCATGACTATCACTAGAGGAGACTCTATAAAAAATATCATTATTTATCTGCCTGCCAAACCAAGCCTACCCATGGTAAAAATTCACAAACATCTAGATACATATTGGGAGCAAAACATCCGTCCACCTCTGACACTAGTAGAAGCTCTTGAATTCAAGGATCAAACTGAAGATGATGTGATTAATAGCTTTATGAATCAGTCACCCAAGCCTGAAAATATTAAATGCCAAATGTTGAAAAAAGTCCTCGAACACCAAGATCAAGAGGATCCATTGACAGACTTAGAGAGTCAACATATCTCCACATCCGCTATTCATAACAGCATACCTATTGAGATCGAGCCAGGGAAGGTCTTGAATATTAATGGTAGCTTGGATGACAACCAAAAACAGAAACTCATAAAAGTCCTTTGGAAGCCCCAAGGTGCATTTGCATGGGACTACCAGGACATGAAGGGTTTGGACCCACAACTGTGCACGCACCGCATCTATACTGATAGGGAAACGTGCCCCGTTAGACAACCCCAACCAAGATTAAACTTTCACTTAAAAGAGATTGTAAAAGAGGAGCTGAAAAAATTGTCAGATGTAAATTTCATTTATCCTATTTCAGACAGCAAATGGGTCTCCCCTCTAGTGGTCGTCCCTAAAAACAATGGGAAGTGGAGAATCTGTGTATATTATAGAGAATTAAATAAGGCAACGCAAAAACACCATTTCCCCCTTCCCTTCATTGACCAAGTCCTTGACACATTGACTAGGAAATGGTTCTTCTCCTTTCTTGATGGATTCAGTGGATACAATCAAATCCAAATAGCTCCTAAAGACCAAGATAAGACAACCTTTACCTTCCCATGGGGCAATTTTTGTTACAGATTTTTACCGTTTGGGTTATGTAATGCCCCAGCAACATTTCAGAGAGCCATAATTAGCATTTTTTCTAACTTAATAAATGAAGGACTTCAAATCTATATGGATGATCTTATACCCTATGGGGAAGACTTTGATCAAGCTCTAGAAACGCTAGAAAAGTGTTAGAATGATGTATTGCTACTAGACTATGTCTAAGCAATGAAAAATTCCACATGATGATGAATGAGGGGGGTAATCCTAGGTCACTACATTTTCTCAGCTAGAATACAGGTAGATCCGGCTAAAATAGAGGTAATCCTTCTGTTGGCCACACCTTGTACATAAATAGAGGTGTGTAATTTTTTGGAATATGCATGAAATTATCATATATTTATAAAAAAAATCTCGCAGATAGCTGCACCTCTGTATGCATTGACTGGGAATGTTGAATTCCATTGGACTGAAAAATGTAACACCACGTTTATAGACTTGAAGAGGCTGGTCTCAACAACACCAATCCTGTGAGGTCCAAACTGGAAACTGCCCTTTCACATCTCTTCCGATGCATCTGATACAAAAATAGGAGCAGTCCTTGGCCAAGAAGAAGACTAAAAGACTTATGCTATTTATTATATCAGCAAAAACCTTACTCCTGCCGAATTAAATTATATAGTGACCGAAAACGAATTCCTCATTGTCATTTATGCTATCAATAAATTCAGGTACTATATAACTGGATATCAAGTGTTCCTGTATACTGACCACTCTGCTATTAGATATTTATCTAATAAACCAATCACGAATGGGAGAATAACTCATTGGCTACTGTTGTTGTAGGAATTCAATATAACAATCAAAGACCATCCAGGGAAGGAAAAAGTGGTCGCAGACTTCCTGTCCAGAGTCCCCAAGATAGATGACATGCTAACAATTGACATTCAATTCCTTGACAAACACCTGTTTGCTGTAGTGGTCAAAACACCATGGTATGCAGATGTGGAAAATTATCTGGCAGTGGGGAAGCTACCCATACATTTAACGGGGAGAGAACAAAAATTGATTGTACAGAAAAGCACAAGATTCTCTTGGATTGGAGGATACCTATTCCATACATGGGTCGATATGAACATACGCAGATGCATAAGGGAAGACGAAATCTATGACATCTTACGAGCCTATCATGATGAACCCTATGGTGGCCATTTCGCAGAATGACGGACAGGGCATAAAGTGTTGCAATTAGGCTATTATTGGCCTACAATTTTCAAAGACGCAAAGAAGTATGTCGAGGCCTGCGATAGCTACCAAAGAATAGTCTGCCCAGGCCAAGCTGATGAAATGCCACTACAACCACAATTGGTGGTGGAACCATTTGAACAGTGGGAATTAGACTTCATTAGGCCATTCAACCCACCATCAAACCATAAATTCCACATATTATTTGCCATGGATTATGTCACCAAATGGGTAGAAGCAGTGGCCTTGTCAAGAGCCACGGAAGAATCAGTAATTAAGTTTCTTTTTGAACTATTTGTGTGATACAGCTTGCCAAGGGAAGTGATAACCGATGGGGGGGCACAATTCATAGACAAGAAGATCACATCTACCTTAAGAAATCAACATATCATCCACAAAGTTACGTCTCCTTACCACCCGCAGGCCAATGGGAAAGTCAAAAGCACCAACAAAGTCCTGGAGGCAATCCTCACCAAGACGGTAGCAACACACTGCCGAGACTGAACCACTAGGCTACCAAAAGCCTTATGGGCTTATCGAACAACCTGGCGAAATACCACTAGATATTCACCATATCAGCTAGTATTTGGGAGAGAACCTATCTTCCCTATTGAGTTCAAAATTAAAACTCTGAAAACAGCCTAGGAAGTGGGATTGGACTTAACATAAGATCAAGCTAAGAGAATCCAACAAATAAATGAACTGGATGAAATTCGACTGCTTTCCCTGCAACGCACAATGATCATTCAACAAAAACGAGCCAAGTGGCACGACAAGCTCATAAAGAGGAAGGTATTTCAAAAAGGATATTGAGCACTTCTCTATGACTCCAGATTCCAAGACTTTCCATGAAAACTGCAAACAAGGTGGCTTAGTCCATATGAGATTCAGGAAGTGCATAGCAATGGTACCGTCACCTTGACAACCATAGATGGTTCTAGTTCAACATTTCAAGTTAACGGACACAGAGTACGCCTCTATCGCAAACCTTTCACGAAAGAATCTTTCTGTCAATAGGTATGAAATGATTCCACCATCCAAGTTGTGGTGCAAGGGGGTGATAACCCCACAAAATCAAGTACATGAGAGGTTTGACAGCATCACTTGTAAATAATGTATATAATTTTTTTTTCTTGTCGTACATTCTTCACATTTGCAATTTATTTTCCTTGTAGGATTGTGTTTTTATTACTATTCAATTTGAAAACAATTGTTTTTCTATCTTTCAACGACTGCTATTCAATTAAACATCAATCCATTTTTTGTGTTTTTAGTTTTATTTTTTGTTATTTGCTTCACGGATAGCTGTTGTTCAATAGTTGAACGACTACTGTTTAGTCGAATTAAACAACCTTTGGCTGTGTTTTTCTTTTTTTTGTTCAATTCACAGACAACTGTTGTTCAATATTTGAACGGATTTTGTTAAGTCGAAATGAACAGCCATTGGATCTATTTTTCTTTTTGTTGTTCAATTCACAGACATATGCCATTCAATCTCTGAACAACTGCCGCTCAATTGAACAACCATCTGCAGTGTTTTTATTTTTTGCTGTCAATTTAGGAACAAATATTGTTAAGTCTTTGAATGGCCACTGATTCAACCAAAGTTTACAGTCATTTTACATTTTTTTACTTTGTTTTTCAATTTGTGAACAACTACTATTCAATCTTTGAACTGCTACTGTTCAATAAAAAATAATAGCTATTCGTTGGTGTTTTTATTTTTGCTGTTCAATTCAAGAATATATGTTGTTCAATATTTGAACAACCGCGGTTCAATCAAATTGAACAGATTTTTGCTGTGTTTTTATTTTTGTTGTTCAATTCTTGGATAGCCGCTATTCAATCTCTGAACTACTACTGCTTAGTTGAATTGAACAGCCATTTTCAACATTTTTATTTGTGTTGTTCAATTCATGGAATGTTGTTGTTTTGTCTTTGAATGAATTCCAATTCAACCACAATTGAAAAGTCGTTTCATGTTTTTAATTTTGATGTTCAATTCTTGAACAACTGTTGTTCACTTCTTGTATGGCTGTTGTTCGGTCGTATTGAACAGCTGTTCACTACTGTGTTTTTATTTTTGTTGTTCAATTCGGGAAAAACTGCTGTTTGATCTTTGAACGACTGTTGTTCATTCGAATTGAATAGCCGTTTTTGAGCATTTTTTAATTATGCCGACCAATCTTTGAACAGCTGCTGCTCAATCTCTGAATAGCTATTGTCCAGCCAACTTAAATAGCCATTCTTTTTGTAATTGAGTAACCTTGAGTAGGGAATGGCAATTGGAAGAGATGGGGAAAATGGTAAAATTACAAATATGATGGCCCTTTCGCACTATAATTCTTAAACGGGAAGCTAACATTATGTACACATGAAATGAAAGGCCAAGCCACCCACAGTTCAAATATGATATCATACAATACAGGACCTTATGATGATATATCTTTTTGCACTATTCGAGTAATATGTCCCTACAACAAGAAGAAATGGAACAAGGGGTATTAGTTTTTTTCTGCTTCTTTCACCATCCCTCACTCCTAAGGAGTCAATGAGCCTCCCTCTATGTATAAAAAGCAATCATTATGTGTTCATGCAAATATTTAAGAGGATAGGGGGTCTCATTACGAGCCAACCTACCATGATCATAGGGATTTAACAAGTGACATGCCCACAATGGCTACCACACCAGGGTAATGACCTTCTCATCTACTAGAAGGCCAGGAGGTCTCATCACAAGCCAGCCTGATCACTCTCTTACAATTCTAGTGAATGGCATTGTGACTATCTAGCTACCACACCAGCATAGTGACCTCCTTATAGATCAAGATGTTACAATTCAAAAGTAAGTACTACATTTACATACAAATATTAAGAGAGGATAGGGGGTATCATCACGAGTCATCCTACCATGTTCATAAGGGTGAAGCAAGTGACATGCCCAGTATGGCCACCACACTAGGGTAGTGACCTTCTTAACGACTTGAAGGACAGGAGGTCTCATCACGAGCCAGCCTGATCAATTTGCTACAACTCTAGTGAGTGGCACCATGGTTATCTACCCACCATACCAGCATGGTGATCTCTCTATAAAATTTGCAAAACAACAATTCTTACATAAGGATCCTGGTTCATATTTCAGGTTAAAATAGCGACCCTATCGAGGCTATGAATGCCTGCTAGCAGCAGTGGCTCTGCTTGTGTAGGATCCCAAAATAGGAAAAATCTACACTATTGGGAATATCTTAATATATTCCAAAAGTGGAGCTACAGCAATACCTGAACAAAATATTGTAAACACATCAAATATGATCATGTCATGAGAGATAAAAACATTAAGCCATCATTCTATTAATGGATCAGCAACAATGTACAAAATATCATGAGGGACAAGCCACTCAAGCCATAAGAACAAGTCTCCAATGATCAAAGCAATAGATACATGAGATGCTGCAACTATATAGAATGTCGGAGAGTAGTGACTACGCAGTATATATTAGTGTAGCTACTGCTATAGATGTACATACATGAAATATGGCTGAAGGAAACAAAATAAATGCCCAATAATGAAGATATGGGCTCCAATACAAGATTTCTAACCAACCCGGAAAGGATTGCTAGAAATGCTGGAAATCATACAATGTGACAAATAACCCTAGGGTTAATGTGTCACTAAAAACTAGATCTGATATAGAATGAGGATATGACAGATCTGAAATACTGATCTCCTCCTCCAATGGTATTTCTAATTAGAAGGCTAATCCCTCTACTCAGAAATAGACCCTCCTGATGAGCTCAATGAACCCTCCCAGCAACTGCCTTTGAAAATAATGTAGATCTGGACTGAAACTGCACTGTGAGAGATGATATATGGTTTTCCTAATGCAAAATATATAAAATAATGTGCAGGAGTCCTCATTACTGATATTCCAATTGATAGCCAAGCTCTCCACTGAAAAAAAAGCTTGGAAATGACTCAAAGAGATCCTTCGTTGCTACACCCTGCAACACAACCCAGCTCTAAACAGAAACTGCATTATAGCTGAAGGAGGTAGCTTGGCCAAAATTCCTAAATGAGGAAATTTAGCTCAAGAAATTCTCCTTCCCTGAGGATGAGGCAGGGATTCTCGATCGGGAACACCCTTGTGCTAAACAGCACTACAACCCTGCTAAACAGCCAGAGGAAGCAAAGTCTCAACATACCAAAGAAAATAATAATGCAAGCATGAATAAAATGGTTGTCCTCCTCTCCATATATATCAAGTACTCCTCTCCACAATGGTTCCCATCCATATGTGCCACCTAGCCCATGCAAGTTGTCCTCCATTATAACTGTGCAGTCCATCATGGAGATATAATGTATCTAGACAGTGCATGTGGACTTTGTCAAATGTGACTAAATCAACATGATCCAATCCTGTTCACACCTGTGGGTGCTCAAGCCAACTTCTTATTCTCCCCATTTTCACATGAGGAATGTTATTTTATCTTCTAAAGAGGTTAATCGGCCTCCCTACCCATTTTATTCATCTACTGCTAACTATAATGTTCCTTTTAGCTTGAGGCTAAAAATTGGGAACATTACAGTCCTCCTCTCCAAAAATTTTCTTGTCCTCAAGCAACTATATATAGAGAGAAAAATTTCTCCCCTTCTCCTCTTGTGGCCTCCTCATCAATAGTCCCCACCACTGCTCAAGATTATCTGCAACAATTCTGCCCTCCAATGTCTCCTCCCAAAGATGCATGAGGAAATGGCTCACATCATGAAAAGGTGGAAGGTGTAAGTGGAAACCTTCTTGTTGTCTCATGGCCTCCTTAAGGTAGGAGTGGTGATACACATGGGAAATCTCATTCCATGCTATCATCCAAATGAAATGATCCATCCTAGGTAGCTCATCAAAGAAATCAGCAACCACGGTTTTATGCAATGTGTTGGGGCTGAATGGAGAGTTTATGTTTTTCCATCCAAGTAGTTTCTCTCTCCACTTATGGTAAGTATGAGGGGGCTGCTGATATTGTGTTGCAATGTTATGGCTTTCAAAAATGTCCCAAGCTACCCTGCAAGATAAGTCAACCATGTAGTGCCTCCTCCAAGAACGCAAGTTCACCCAAGGGCTCCTCCTACATGAAGGAAAGAGGTGTGGTGTGGCAATCATGGTGTGCCCATTTTTTCTCCTGAAACACACAACATGTAAAATAGGGAGAATCATACTCCCAATGAGAATCTCCATCTCAAATTCCACTCTCCAAACAAAGCTTCCCATGAGTACAAACATATCAGCAATATATGGAAGTAAAATACTATGAAAAAAAGTTGTCAAATGATAACCGAAGAGTGAATCAAAGTTCCACACAAGGAACCAGCACAGTGCATTCCATGCCTGCCTCGAAAAAAGAAAAAAGTTCTTCACCAGCCACTTTTTTGCTGCCACAATCATCTCATAAGATGGAAACATGAAGATACAATGTGGTGTCAATGGTGCACACCAAGAATCATGTGGCTTCCCCCACAAACCACCAAAAAGATAGCCAAGTCAATGCTACAAGTAGCTGCAATTACATCATCATACAATATGCAAGAAGAGATAATTCTTCTTGATACATCAAGCTGCTCAAACAAGGAAAAGAAGTACAATAAAGAATGTGAAATTATACCTCGTCCATCATGTACTTAAGATCTTGAGCTAAAATGGCTCAACTGGAAACTTTCTCTCACCTCCAATGAGTAGGGAAGTGGTTGTGACCTCCTATCTATCACCATATAGGATATGCATCTCTCCATATGATAAAATGTGTCATGTTGGATGCTCTCCCAAGTGAACTCCTCTGCCAAAGAAAGATATGCATCATAATGCATGGAAAGGAAGTCCTCATGTGCTGCAAGTAGCAACTTCTCCTTGAGACTAGAAGCTCTATTCAAGAAGACTTTGTCATGTGAATAGATGACCATATCATCCACCATATACTCATCATCTCTATCCGGGTCATCGAGAATCATGTATGCACCAAGATCCTTGGAGTAATCTACTCAGAGATGAGATCTCCAATAAGGATCAATCCTCCTAAGAGACAGCGCTGGTGATCTGGCATGTGAAGCTATTCTCATGCTACTGCCTGCTACTTTGACATCCCCCATGCCAAATTCTTCCTCCAAACTCTTCACCTCTCCAAATTCCAAGAGTGGTGAATCAAAAGACAAGATGTCTCTCATCAACTCTAGATCTGGTGGCCTCCCAGGTGGAATGCCTCCATGTAGTGAGACACAATGTCAAGAGTGGACTGTACATATGGTTGGGCAACCTTTCCCTTTCCTTCACAGCGCAATCCAGTCTACCTCTTCCTCGTATTAGCTTTCTGAAATAGAGAAGGGTGTGTGCCTCTCATCAAGTGATGCTAATATTCCTCCCTACCTCCTCCTTCCAGTTGCAATGTTGCACAATCATGCTTCTCACTGATTGTGCTTGGACCTCCATGTATGAGATCCTAGGGAACTTCTTGTAAGGATACAAGAATCCCTCATGTTGGAGCATGTGCTCCTCCTCCCTCTGCATGAGATACTGGATGTGCTCTAGATGTAACAACGATGTTTCCCTCAACTCTATCAATGTGCGTGGGCAACATTTCAACAATTTGTTCCTCCTGTGAAAAGGAGATCCCCATGCCCTCTTGTTTAATAATATGAACTAGAGGTCTTGCCTCCAGAAATGTGTAATGCAAGATATCGGCTTCTCTCATGGTTTCCTAAAGTGGATTTTCCTCCATCATATGCAAGGGTTTTGTTCTCTCAAGTTTTCCTTGCTCATATGTCTTAGGAAATTTTCCACCAAACTTTCCCACCAATGTTTCTATGAATCTTGCATAAGAAGAAGTTTTTGCATTTTTCAAAGAAAAATATTTAAAAATCGACCATTCATGAGCCTTACCTTTGAAATGCAGCGCTGCAACTCTGATGGCTTCATCTTCAGAGATATGGTGCTGCTGAAAATAGGAGTCTAGCTCCTTCACCCAAGCCCCAGCTGAACATGTAGGTGATCCAGCAAAAGTAGATAGAAGAAATATACCTACATCCTGCTGCTTTCCCTTCTCCACTTGGATCTTGCAAAAATCTTTGAAATCAGTATGATCTCTAAATCTCTTAGTTTGATATTCATACTCCCGCAACAAATCACTAAGAGTCATCCTCTTAGGCATTCTACCTCCTTTCATCCATCCTAAGATAGACCTGGGCACTTGACTGTGCTATGAATCATGGTGTGTGGTTGCATGCTCACACTCACCATGTGTAAATCTAGATTCAGCTCTAGATCCAAACTCCTTTGGAGATCCCATCTCCAATCTCATTTTCTTTAACTCTCCTTGAAAGATCTGCATAGATTTTGGAAGAATATTTGTAAGCTTGTCTTCCATTCTCCCTCCACATATTGAAGCCTTATTTTTTTGTCCATCTCTCCTGAAAATGTAATGGCCTGAGATCCACAGGCTGAGCCAAGATTGCAACTCTGATACCACTATAGTATCCCAAAATAGGAAAAATCTACACTATTGGGAATATCTTAAGATATTCCAAAAGTGGAGCTACAACAATACATGAACACAATATTGTAAACACAAAAAATATGATCATGTCATGAGAGAGAACAATATTCAGCCATCATTCTATTAATGGATCAGCAAAAATGTACAAAATATCATGAGGGACAAGCCACTCAAGCCATAAGAACAATTCTCCAATGATCAAAGCAATAGATACATGAGATGCTGCAACTATATAGAATGCTGGAGAGTAGTGACTGCACAGTCTATCTTAGTGTAGTTGCTGCTGTCGATGTACATACATGAAATATGGCTGAAGGAAACAAAATAAATGCCCAATAATGAAGATATGGTCTCCAATACAATATTTCTAGCTAACCTAGAAAGGATTTCTAGAAATGTTAGAAATCATACAATGTGACAAATAACCCTAGGGTTAATATGTCATTGCAAACTAAATCTGATATAGAATGAGGCTATGACAGATCTGAAATACTGATGTCCTCCTCCAATGGTATTTATAATTAGAAGGCTGATCCCTCTACTCAGAAATAGACCCTCTTGATGAGCTCAATGAACCCTCCGAGCAACTGCCTCTGAAAATAACGCAGATCTGGACTGAAACAGTGTTGTGAGGGATGGTATATGGTTGGCTAGATTCCAAAGATATGAAAATATGCTCAGGATTCCTCCTTAATAATCTTCCATTGGATAGACAATCTCTCCACTGAAAAACAAGCCCAGAAATGACTTAAAGAGATCCTCCATTGCTGCACCCTGCAACACAACCCAGCTCTAAATAGAAACTATGCCGTAGCTAAAGGAGGTAGCTTGGCCCAAATTTCGGAATGAGGAAATTTAGCTCAAGAACCTCTTGTTACACCATTTTTTGGTCATCTAACATATTATCATTAGATGGACCCAAGTACACCATGTAAGACCAATTTTACCCCCAGTAAAATTTCTTTCACTATGAAAATAAGTTAGTAAATCACCTTTATTAAGTTGGTTATGGTCTAAACAGGAAACCCCATAAGGAAATATTAAATAAATATACATTTGTTTGATTTTCCTCAAGGAATAATTAGTTAAACAGTAGTTTAATTAATATTTCTAGTTATATTTAACCCAAAACAAGGAAATTAATTAGATAAATCATTATTTATATTATTATTTTCTAAATAATAATTGTTTAAATCTTATTTAAATAATATTCTTTGTTAAATATGACTAATTCACCCTTAAATAATTAAATAAATCATTATTTGTTTGATTATTACTCAACCATATCCTTAAAATGATAAATAAATCATTTATTTATTATTATTTAATCACATCCTTAAAATGATAAATAAATCATTTATTTATTTATTATTTACAAATAAGGGGATTTGACTCAAGTCAAATTCCTTTTCCCTCCAACAAATATAATAAAATATTCCATAAAAGTTGGGTCTAGATTTAGTTAATAATATTTTAATTATGCACCAATCTCTAGACTAACTCAATATTTTGTTATAAATAGAAGGGTTTTCCCATTCATTTGTCACTTTTTGTTGCGTAATGATCACTCTGGATCTCAACTCTTGGTCTGGCTATTGATCCATTATCATAGCCATATTTTTCCATTTTTGTCCGGGTTTTCTACACCATCAACAGAGAGGAATTCTAAATCTGAAGTGCCGAGGACTTACAAGAACCCATCCCATTGAGGAGAACAAGGAACACCCTATTGTGTTTTCCTCCCAGGTGCCATTAATAAAAATTTCATTGGATATATTCTTGTCTTGTCTATTGGATCTATGGAGTAAATCTTATTTTTCTACTGTTTAATGTCTTCTAATGCATAGATCTAGATTTTTGCAGCATTTGTCTTGATCATATAATTGCAGATCTGAATATATTAGTAGTCATTTCTGTTGTTAGTGTTGTTTGTTATGCGCAGATAAAGTGGTCTTTTTTCATACGCTTCAAATCAAGGTTCATACTAACAACTGGCGACTCCACATGGGTTTACCGTTACGACCATTGTCATTTTTCTGATCCTTGCATATCCAGCTACTTCAAACCCTAGGATTTCTCTTCAGCCCCTTTTTTTCTTATTCTTGATGTTGTTTTTAACCCATAAAACCCTAAAACGAAAAAAATTCTAACTTCCGCGTGTTTTTGGACTCATTGCACAAGTGACAGAAATCAGCAGCAGCTAAGACGACAAATTTTTCTGAAACCTACCGCCGAGAGTGCCGAATGTGTAGGTTTCACTTTTCTACCCAAAACCTGCAACCTAGTCCTCCAGGGCGCACTTTACAGCCCAAAAAGTGCGACCTCTGCTAAAAACAAGCCAAAAACTGCGACCTGGACTTTCTGTAGGGATTTTTCTGAAATTTTTCTGGGTTTTACTGAGCCTCTGTTCAGGGTTGTCTGACCTCCATCTCCGCCTGTTTTGGACCTATACTTTTTCTTTTTCACTCAGCTAAGTGGGAACCTAGCCCCCTAGGGCTTCAGTAACCTCCAATTTTTGTGGAAGAGTGTTTGTTGTTGTAGGTTGTCTGAAATTTCAGAGTCTTCAGCCATTTTTTCAGATCTGATACCTCACCTTCAGATCCACTTCAGATCGGCTTGTTATCCATCCAAATCTCCTCATTTAGCTTTGTTTGGGTTTTCCTTTAGGGTGCACTCCACTTCCCTCTTGGAGTTAGACTTTCGCCACCTCTTTTTACAGAAATTCTTCCTCTGGTTTTTTGTTGTTTCTACACCACTTTCCAGCAGATTTTGTCTTTTAGATCTCTGTCCCTCTTGACCCTAGATTTATTAGCCTTTTTTAGTGTGTTTAAATTAATTTTTTACTCACCTATAGACTAGTTGTTGAGAGACCTGCCTCCTTGGGTTTATATTGGTGCATTATTAGTTGTTTATTTTCTATTTTGCAGGCCTATATACTGACATTTGCAGGTTCATTTATAGCTATACAACACACTTTTTATTTTTCTCTACAAATGTCTGGGTTTAAAAATTAAAATTTACACACTTTTACACACACACCCTAAGTGAAAAAGGGCTTCGTTAACACCGAGAAGGAAAGACTCTAAAACATTGAAATCATTTAATCCTACACCTCTTTTCTCTTGTTTCGACATTGTAATCACTTGATCCTGCACCTTCTTACCCTTGTTGGTCTCATTTTCCCTTAAGCCGTGTTTGTGTCATCACCATTGCGCCTCCAAGGCATTTATCCCAGAGACTTCTTCGTCTTCATCCTCAGTGTCCGGTAGGAAGACTTACTCCTCTGCATAGGGTTCGAGTTATTCCTCCCTCGAGTCTGCACGCCAACTCTTCTTTTGGTCCTTTGGGTTATCCTTCTGCCTTCGGTTCTCCTCTTGACACCTTCACCATGTCTGGTGCAGGACCTGCCGCTGGTGGCAACCTCGGCCCTCAGGCTGGGAATACCACTAGTGGGACCACAACGAACACTATCATGGCTGTACCCTTTCTCCCTTTCATGGCAGGCCTCAGCCTCCCCGATTTTGACCAGTTGATAAATGACCCTATACACCATGACGCTAGTTGGCTCGCTATGCCAAAAAAGCTCCCTTCAGACATCCCAAAGTTTGAAGGTCTTTTTGGACAAGATCCCTCAAATCATGTTAGATATTTCCACATGTGGTGTTCATCTAATTCCATTACCGATGACTCCGTCCATCTTCATTTGTTCCAATGAATGCTTACTGGTGAAGCTTTTAAGTGGTATTTTGATCAGACCCCTTCCTCTCATACCACCTTTGCAACTCTTGCCCGGGCATTTTTGTCTTATTTCCAGCTTCCCCTTCATTACGACACTGGGACCAAGCTCTTCACCTCCTGTCGTTAATCATCTGCGACCCGACTGTTCGACCATTTTCAGGAATGGTAGAGAAGAAGGAACCTATGTCGAGCCCCTACCTTCGAAGACCATGTCTATATGGACTAGTTCTTTAGGACTCTCTTGCCACCTATCGAAAAATATGTTGCATCGCACTTTCCTCAAACTGAGGAAGCCGCTCTCCAAATTGCATTAAAATATGACCTGATCTACGCTCAGTCAGGTTATGTTTATACCATCCTACCTGATCTTCCCAGACCTGGTGGTGCCAACGCACTGGGGGAATCTCACGCCACCAATGGTATTGTTGGAGCTCTCTTTAATCCATATGCTCAACCTCCCATGGGCTATGGTTTCTCTTAGGGAGGGGCTAGCTCCTCTGGCACATTTCCCCCTCCCGGTAGCACATGTCCAAGATACGGCATGCCTCCTCCTTTTGCCCAACCTCCTGTTTACCACATTGCTACCCAACCTCCTTATTATCTGTATCCACAGCCTGGTTCTCTAGCTCCTACAGCATTAGCACCTCCCCCTCCCTTACCTTCTCAACCCCTGCAACAGCAACCACCACCCCCTCTAGGGCAGGTGTACGCACAGCAGGGCATGACTAATCCTCCTTCCTCAAAAAGTAAGAGGAAAGGCAATCAAAATCAAGTTTCCTCTGGTAATCCTATAACTAATCAAGGTAATGCTCCTAACACCACTTAGCCCAATCAAGATAGGCCTCTTCGTACGAACAAGCCCTGTTCTTTTTGTGGTGTTTATGGTCATTACACACATGATTTTCCTCTTCTACCACAGATGCAACAACTATGGGAGTCTCAAGCAAATTTGAGAGGACAACAAGCCATTCCTTCCGTTCCTCCCAGCCCTGCACTAGTCAACTGGCTGTGATTACTAATCCTTTCCCTCAGCAAGGATTTGTGGCTACCCAACCACCTAAAGGACAGATGGCCACTCAACCTCTCCCATCTGGTTCCCCTGATTACCAGATTTTCATGATGTCCTCCGATCAGCCTCCTGAACCTCATTCTCCTAGCCCTTTACCTTCAAATGGTACTCATGATCTCCTTGATCCTTCAGCCGCTACCCTCAAACCTTATCATGCTTTGACCCCAGTTCAACTGGTCTCTCTAATTTCCCCCGCTCCAATAGTGCCTCAGTCACCTCAACTAGAACATTTTTCCATGTGACCATTTCAGGTAAGAAGGGAAAAGCTTGCAAGGGGGCACCAAAGGACAAGTATCGCCTTTTCTTGTTCATGCGTTCTGCTTCAGATCTGCCTACTCCCAGCATGACGGAGCCTTCGGCCACCTTTTTCCACCTATCATCATCCCTAATAACCCCGGTGGAAGCCCCCATGGAGACTTCCCCTGATGATCCGCTTGGCCTCCCTCCAACGATCACCTCGGGCTCAGCATCGATAGATCCTCTATCTACTTATTCTTCGGTCATTCCCCATGATGTTGCGCATGTGCACCTTTCTTCACATGATGATGAGTCAGGCAGCTCTATCATGGCAAGTGGCCTCCCTTCCTCTAGTCAACCCATTTTTCACTCCGATGAAGACATTATGGAAGCACTGACTGATCCCGACTTTCCATGGAATGATATGTACCACTGTGCATACTTCCTCCCACAGCAGTCCCATGACCAATATGCTATGGAAACGAAATACTTCCTTCCTAAAGAAGTCGATTGGTTTATAAATCCCATCTCCGCACCCGATGCTTTTGAAGAAGGAAATATGGCCAATATCTCTCCTACCATTAAAATTGACATTTCTGACAAACCAAGGGTTGAAGAAAATATCACTTTAGGTTCCCATTGCACCACGGAAGAGGTTGAAGCTTACACCTGTTGGGGTTCCTATGTTTTGGCAGATTTGGCAATACCAAAAGATAAGACAACATCAAACCACTTTGGGGCCCTAGGATCTAGCCCTCCTGGACCTAGAGAGGGATCTCTCCAAATGGAGCTAAGAATGATATGTCTTTGAAGCTCAAATTGAGATATTAGGCTAGTTATGAAGCACAGGGGGGGGTTTTAAATGGTTTGGTTGGAGGGTTGCTGGGTTGGTTAGGAGATCATGGACTGGGAAAAAAATGGGAGAAAAGGAACAAAGCAGCAAGATGTTTCAGCAGAGATGATAGGCCAAGACAGTGCCATCCATTGGGCTATGGATTCATGAAATGAAATTACTTGCATCCACTAGCCAAGGCTTCCAAAGGGCAAGTCATCTAATACTAAAGGATCTTTTAGATTAGATGGTGGGATGGAACATTAAGGAATGAAAGTGAAAGAAGGAGAACAACCAAATTTCTGTCTATAGATCAGGCCATAGGTCATTTAACTCCAGACCTGCTTGGACATACTCAAAGGTAGCTCTCAAAGAGGGACAAAGGGGCTGCTTATAGATCAGACCAGAGGTCATTTAACTCCAGGTCTGCTTTAGCAACTCCAAGGGAAAAAAAGAGATAAGTTAAAAAGAAGGGATATTAAAAGGGCCAACTGGTCGCGCAAGGATCCTAGTGGACAGGGCTAACACTCATCCCCAGTGTTCCAAAACCTTCCAGCTTAAACCCCTCAAGAACATCTAAGAACAGCTTCAACTAATTCATACATCAGCCAGCAGGCAATAACATCCACTGCGCTGGTTAAACCAACTGAAATCAACTCTTAGATAGCACATGGAGCAGAAAACATTGATGGCAAGGAGAGAAAACAACATAGGGCACCTAACAAGGGTGAATCCTATACCATTATTCTGATGCAAACCCAGAAGAACATGAAACAGTATGAAAATGTAAATAACAGAGTTAAGAAAGACATCACCAATAGTAATAGACCAGGATCCTATGAAATGCGCTTTGATTAATTGATGCAAAACCAGTCATGTACAATATGGCTCAATGGCTAATACAGTCCCAACTTTCTCCTCCCAGCCTATTACATACAACTACCCTACTACTCCCTCCCACGACTGTTCTAACAGTCGAATGAATCCCTCTAACAGCCAATGCCACAGCAAGGCAACAACACCAACAACCAACAACAACCTTTTCATTATGTTCTCGGGGATTTCTTATAGGAGAAGAGGAAGAAGCAGTGGTATGATATACAATAAATGAATCTCATTAAGACAAAATCGGTGGAAGTGTCCACGCCCATACTGCTTAATGGCTCTGTGCGTACTCTGTAGACTGTTTGGAGGCTCTGTCAGGCCGAACTCGGCCTCTGATATTTCCTTGGAGTCCTTTCTGATGCTTGGAGCTCTGTGCCAGCCTTCCGGAATAAATGAGCTGGATGAAAGTATGCAAGGCCCTCCATGCTTCTTTAATGCTGTTTGACAGTCTCTTGAGAATTTCTGTCAGTGCTATTAACTGCTTATGGGCTCGAGGAAGCATGGAGATTGCTGTAGGAGGTGTACTTCTGGAGGAAACATGTACTGCTGTTAGGTAACGCAGTAATGGCGTTGCTGGTGCGCTCATTGGTCTTCAAACAGTGCCTTAAGCCTTTGACCGCAGGATTAACACGTTAATCTTCAATTACAGGCTCGGATCCTCCTCAAATCCTTCTCTGCTGTCTCGTTTGGCCATTGAATTGGCCTCTCTGTACTATCTGCACACTTTAAAATATACCTGTTTAAAGCCCGGGTAGTGGTGGCGAAATGCTGTGGAGGAGGAGAGATCGTGGAGCGATGGAGAAATAGTGGAAATAGCAGAGAGGAGTGGAGAAATGAACGCACAGTGTAAAAAACCAAAGTTTTAGCATTTGGGTGAATTACACGGGAAAACGCGCAGAAACAAGGGAATGAACGAATGGAGTGGGACCTAGCGGAGGCGGAGGGAGATTAAACCTGAACCGTCCGATCACGGAGGAAACGAATGGTCACGATCCAATCGCACCATCGCAATCGGGGGTTGGAGCGGGGAGAAATCGCAATGCACAACAGGGATGTTCCGATTGCGATTGGGGAGACGCTACGATTAAACACCAACCATCGGATCTGGGATCAGATCGACGGTCCACGTCTAATCGGAGGGAGATGGAGAGGGGAAGCGGAGCAGCGATGCGACAACGCTGAGCTGTTAGATCAGCGGGAGAATGGACGGCTACGATAGAATCGGAGAACGGAGGGAAGGCTTGTGAATGCGATCGGAGGGGCGAAGCGATTGAGCGCTGACCGTTGATCGCGGGGCAGATCAACGGCCAGGATGAACTCGGAGGATTGCAATCGGGGAATTGGAGGACAGGGTTGCGATTGATCGGAGGGCGCACTTAACATGTTGTGATTGCGATCGGGCGGGGGGCTACGATTAGCGCTCCGCCGTCAGATCTTGTGATAGATCGACGGCCCAAAACTCATCGCAGGACTTGTGTGTTAAAACAATCGCATCGGGGGTTTTCAATGATGCACGGGAATTGCACCCACCCGACGCTCTGATTGTGATTGGCCCCCAAGGCTTAAGCACTTGGCTTTGGGGAAGGGTCGCGTGGGGAAGTGGTTAAGGGACTGGCAGAAAGGGGCTAGGCCTATAACAAGGTCAGAATATGGGTTTCTGTGCTCATTTTAATGGGTTTTAAGGGGTTTAAAGGGGAACGATAGAGGAATAAAGGGGAGAAGAGGGAAAACAAAGGGCAAGGGAAGAATTTAAAGGGGATCTTGGGGGGATTTGAGGGGTAGTAAAGGAAATAAAAGGGGATACAAGGGGATGAAAAGAGGCTAAATGAGGGGAAATAAGAGGGAAAAGGAAGCCTTTGGGCATTTCTTCATCAACAGAGAGGCTTTATAAGGGAAATCAGCAGAGGGGAAATTGTCAAAGGATAAAATACACATGGAGGCTTCAAGGAGACTGTGTTTTCAGAGGAAATGCATTCCTTGAAGACTCAAAAATGATTTATCCCCCTATTTGCTTATCAAAAATTTCATAGGGGGGCTAACAGTGGCTCCACATGGGGATGGCTTCTTCTTGAAGGAGCCAAGAATTCATAAATTGATCTCTTGGTGTAGGCCAGATGCCTGCTACTTGAACCATCCTTTTCTTCTCTGATTTTAGTTGCCACAACTCATGAAGACAACATATCAGCAGAAACATTCTCACACACAACTACCTACCCACACTATAGTCCTAACATTTTTTCTTCTAGGGTGCATTTGGACTTGCATACCCTTTACATCATCAATATTTTCAAACAGGAAAAATAAACCTATTCTACCTCTACCCTTATTACTCCATGAGACCAGATTAGACTGTTGGTCTCATAGTTTCTCTACCTACACTGCTACCTGCTAGGATTAGACTGTCTAGCAAGTTTCTTCTCTACATTCTAAGACAGAAATTTAAACAACTAACTACCTGCTCATAGACTGAGCTTTATTGAGCTTTTCCTACCTACCCTACTCTAATTGGAAATCTCTGATACTTTAGGTGATACAATAATGCCAATGCAGCCAATCGAGCAGTAGTGAAAAAGGATATGAGCACTGGCTGCCTGTCAGAGATAACCACAGGGTGCTCTGCGTGTAGTTCTTCAAAACTGTGGTCACCATCAATAGTGACCATTCTTGATGAATCTGGCCCGTGCTAAGGATAAATGCTGGAGAATTCAAGCATATCAGGGCCTCCATGTACTCTACCACAGGATCCACGAACAGATGATGTACATTTTCTTCTTTTATGCCTCCCATGATTGGTAGGTTGTCTATGTCCTGGGCAACGTCGATTATTGCATCTTCCACTGCATCTTCAAAGGGGCTCTTGGGAACCGGATAATCTTCTTCTTCTACTTCGAAAAGCAACGGAATATCTTCTCTTTTGGGGGGAGGGAGACTTTCCAAGAATGCTCTGGGGTCTCTGAACTCATATGATATCTCTTGTGAGCTCAGAAGTTCGAGCTTAGCTTCATATATGTCAACCACCAAATCAAGAAACATCTTCTTAAGCGCAGGTAGATGATTGAGTGCTGAGCCAATAGGGACAACCTTTGGAAGGTCCTCCCATTCAATTTCTGCCAGTACACTTGCTACTCCATGCTGAAACTCTGCTATGAGGCTTGGATCTATTTCTGCAAATTGTTTAGAGTCTTCCATTAGCGAAGTGACTGGATCTTTGGCGTGGATGATGTTGTACTGCGACATGGTCTCCCAGCGGAGTCTTATGTGAAACCACGATAATCAGTGGCCAGCTGATCACCTGTGGAGTCTTTTAATCATTCAGGAATTGTGGAGTCGCCAGGTGGATGATTCACGACTTACTGTCCACCACAGTGGTTTACCAAATCAAAGCTGACTGATATGTCCCCAGCGGAGTCACCATTATGTTGGGGTTCCTATGTTTTGGCAGATTTGGAAATACCAAAAGATAAGACAGCATCAAACCACTTTGGGGCCCTAGGATCTAGCCCTCCTGGACCCAGAGAGGGATCTCTCCAAATGGAGCTAAAAATGATATGTCTTTGAAGCTCGAATTGAGATATTAGGCTAGTTATGAAGCACAGGGGGGGGTTTTAAATGGTTTGGTTGGAGGGTTGCTGGGTTGGTTAGGAGATCATGGACTGGGAAAACAATGGGAGAAAAGGAACAAAGCAGCAGGATGTTTTAGCAGAGATGATAGGCCAAGACAGTGCCATCCATTGGGCTATGGAGTCATGAAAGGAAATTACTTGCATCCACTAGCCAAGGCTTCCAAAGGGCAAGTCATCTAATACTAAAGGATCTTTTAGATTAGATGGTGGGATGGAACATTAAGGACTGAAAGTGAAAGAAGGAGAACAACCAAATTTCTTTCTATAGATCAGGCCAGAGGTCATTTAACTCCAGACCTGCTTGGACATACTCAAAGGTAGCTCTCAAAGAGGGACAAAGGGGTTGCTTATAGATCAGACCAGAGGTCATTTAACTCCAGGTCTGCTTTAGCAACTCCAAGGGAAAAACAGAGATAAGTTAAACAGAAGGGATCTTAAAAGGGCCAGCTGGTCGCGCAAGGATCCTAGTGGATAGGGATAACACTCATCCCCAGTGTTCCCAAACCTTCCATCTTAAACCCCTCAAGAACATCTAAGAACATATTCAACTAATTCATACATCAGCCGGCAGGCAATAACATCCACTACGCTGGTTAAACCAACTGAAATCAACTCTTAGATAGCACATGGAGCAGAAAACATTGATGGCAAGGAGAGAAGACATCATAGGTCACCTAACAAGGGTGAATCCTATACCATTATTCTGATGCAAGCCCAGAAGAACATGAAACAATATGAAAATGTAAATAACAGAGTTAAGAAAGACATCACCAATAGTAATAGACCAGGATCCTATGAAATGCGCTTTGATTAATTGATGCAAAACCAGTCATGTACAATATGGCTCATTATTAATATAATTTAACTTTCCTCCCACCATTACATACAACTACCCCCGCTACTCCCTCCCATGACTGTTCTAACAGTCGAATGAATCCCTCTAACAGCCAATGCCACAGCAAGGCAACAACACCAACAACCAACAACAACCTTTTCATTATGTTCTCGGGGATTTCTTATAGGAGAAGAGGAAGAAGCAGTGGTATGATATACAATAAATGAATCTCATTAAGATAGAATTGGTGGAAGTGTCCACGCCCATACTGCTTAATGGCTCTATGCGTACTCTGTAGACTGTTTGGAGGCTCTGTCAGGCCGAACTCGGCCTCTGATATTTCCTTGGAGTCCTTTCTGATGCTTGGAGCTCTGTGCCAGCCTTATGGAATAAATGAACTGGATGAAAGTCTGCAAGGCCCTCCATGCTTCTTTAATGTTGTTTGACAGTCTCTTGAGAAGTTCTGTCAGTGCTATTAACTGCTTATGGGCTCGAGGAAGCATGGAGATTGCTGTAGGAGGTGTACTTCTGGAGGAAACATGTCCTGCTGTTAGGTAGCGCAGTAATGGCATTGCTGGTGCGCTCATTGGTCTTCAAACAGTGCCTTAAGCCTTTGACCGCAGGATTAACACGTTAATCTTCAATTACAGGCTCGGATCCTCCTCAAATCCTGCTTTGTTGTCTCGTTTGGCTGCTGAATTGGCCTCTCTGTACTATCTGCACACTTTAAAATATACCTGTTTAAAGCCCGGGCAGTGGTGGCGAGATGCTGTGGAGGAGGAGAGATGGTGGAGCAATGGAGAAACAGTGGAAACAATAGAGAGGAGTGGAGAAATGAACGCACAGTGTAAAAAACCAAAGTTTTAGCGTTCGGGTGAATTACACGGGAAAACGCGCAGAAACAAGGGAACGAACGAATGGAGTGGGACCCAGCGGAGGCGGAGGGAGATTAAACCTGAACCTTCCAATCACGGAGGAAACGAACGGTCATGATCCAATCGCACCATCGCAATCAGGGGTCGAAGCGGGGAGCAATCGCAATGCACAATAGGGATGTTCCGATTGCGATTGGGGAGACGCTGCGATTAAACACCAACCGTCGGATCTGGGATCAGATCGACGGTCCACGTCTAATCGGAGGGAGATGGAGAGGGGCAGCGGAGCAGCGATGTGACAGCGCTGAGTCGTTAGATCGACAGGAGAATGGATGGCTGCGATAGAATTGGAGGACGGAGGGAAGGCTTGTGAATGCGATCGGAGGGGCGAAGCGATTGAGCGCTGACCGTTGATCGCGGGGTAGATCAACGGGCAGGATGAACTCGGAGGATTACAATCGGGGAATCGGAGGACAGGGTTGCGATTGATCGGAGGGCACACTTAACATGTTGCGATTGCGATCGGGTGGGGGGCTGCGATTAGCGCTCCACCGTCAGATCTTGTGATAGATTGACGGCCCAAAACTCATCGCAGGAATTGTGTGTTAAAACAATCGCATCAGGGGTTTTCAATGATGCACGGGAATTGCACTCGCCCGACGCTCCGATTGCGATTGGCCCCCAAGGCTTAAGCACTTGGCTTTGGGGAAGGGTCGCGTAGGGAAGTGGTTAAGGGACTGGTGGAAAGGGGCTAGGCCTATAACAAGGTCGGAATATGGGTTTCTGTGTTCATTTTAATGGGTTTTAAGGGGTTTAAAGGGGAACGATAGAGGAATAAAGGGGAGAAGAGGGAAAACAAAGGGCAGGGGAAGAATTTAAAGGGGATCTTGGGGGGATTTGAGGGGTAATAAAGGAAATAAAAGGGGAGACAAGGGGATGAAGAGAGGCTAAATGAGAGGAAATAAGAGGGAAAAGGAAGCCTTTGGGCATTTCTTCATCAACAGAGAGGCTTTATAAGGGAAATCAACAGAGGGGAAACTGTCAAAGGATAAAACACACATGGAGGCTTCAAGGAGACCGTGTTTTTAGAGGAAATGCATTCCTTGAAGACTCAAAAATGATTTAGCCCCCTATTTTCTTGTCAAAAATTTCATAGGGGGGCTAACAACACCAAGTTGTTCAAAGAATTCCATGATATTTTCACCTGGTCCTATTCAGAAATGCCCAAACTTGATCCTACCATTGTCGAACACCATATCGATACATGGCCTGATGCCAATCCTGTCTGTCAAAAGATGAGACCCATTAATCCTTCTAGACGAGAAGTTGTCAAAGCCGAAATCGATAAGCTCAAGCAGGCTGGTTTTATCTATCCTATTGAATACACCACTTGGGTATCAAATTCTGTTCCCGTTCTCAAGAAACAAGGCACCATTCGTGTCTGCACTGACTTTCATGATCTAAATAAAGCTTGTCCCAAAGACAACTTCCCCACACCATTCATTGACCAAATCATTGGTGAGTGTGCGGGCACTAGGTTCTATCTTTTATGGATGGTTTCTCTAGATACAACCAAATTTTTATCCGTCATGCTGATCAACTAAAAACTGTGTTCATTAGTCCATGGGGAACCTTCGCCTATCGAGTCATGCCATTTGGCCTTAAAAATGCAGGAACCACTTTTCAGCGGGCTATGTCTTACTGTTTCCATGACCTAGCTCATATTATCCTTGCTTATTTAGATGACCTTACTGCACGTTCTAAGCATCGGGCGTAGCACCTTCATGATCTGCGAACCGTCTTTCTCTGGTGTTGCAAGTATAATATCTACCTTAACTCGCTGAAGTGTGTATTTTGTGTGCCTGCTGGCCATATTTTAGGCTTCATTGTGTCTAAAGATGGTATCACTCTTGACCTATTAATAGTTCAAGCCATCCTTGAGCTTCCCATCCCCGTACTTTATGCTAGTTACAAAGCCCCCAAGGAAAAGCTAATTTCCTTTGCCGATTCGTACCTGATTATGCCACCACCACGCATGGGTTCCTTAGACTCCTCCACTCCAATATCCCTTTTGTATAGGATGCCTATTCTCAAAATTCTTTTGATGCCATGAAGCATGCTCTCACATCCGCTTCCTTGATTTGTCCCCCTGATTTTGATAAGGATTTCATCCTGTATATCTCTGCTTCACCCACTCGGTCGTTGGAGTCCTTATTCAGGAAGATGACAACGAAATTGAGCATGTTATCTATTATGTCAGTAAAAACCTCGTAGGAACCCTTGTATCCTACTCCCACGAAGAGAAATTAGCACTAGCTATCGTATTCTCGGTCCAAAAACTTTGTCATTACATCCTCATGCATTCCACCAAGGTCGTGACTAATTCCAACCCCATGGCATTCCTATTAAGTCATCGAATCATTAGTGGGAAGTACGCCCATTGGATAGTGATCCTCTAGGAATTTGATCTTGAATTTGTCACACCAAAAATTAAGAAAGGTTTAGCCCTCGTTGAACTCATTTCTGGACTACCTACAGGTACGTAGGATCCTCCAATTAATGATAGGTTTCCCGATGAACACTTATTTGCCATTACCACCGATGACCCCTGGTATGGGGACATCCTCAATTATTTGCGAACTCAAAATTTCACCCTCCATCTTGACCATGATGCTCGACGACGTATCTGACACTAGGCCCCCCGCCACCTTCTTATCGGTGATGACCTTTATCGTCACGGTGTAGCTTTTGTCCTTCGTCATTGTCTCACACATGCTGAAGTAGAACAAGTCCTCAATTCCTATCATAGCGGTGCTTGCGGTGGCCACCTCTCCGGTCTGGCCACTGCCCAAAAAATTGTGCGCGATAGGTACTTTTGGCCTTCTCTCCTTGGCGATTGCATTGAGGTAGTTAAACATTTCCCCAATTGCCAACATTTTCCCCCAAGGCATGAGCCCCTCCAGCTCCCCTCCATCCTGTCATCTCTACTGGCCCCTTCTGCAAGTGGGCCATAGAATTTATGGAGTGTTGACCGTCATCAGCTGGTAGCCATAAGTATATCATTGTGGCAATTGATTATTTCAGTAAATGGGCTTAGGCCATGCCAACGTTTAACAACACGGCAGCTACCGCAACCCTCTTTTTCTTTAACCATGTGATCGCTCGATTCAAAGTTCCAAAACAGTTTGTCTCCAATCATGGCTGACATTTTGAAGATGAGATATGGCAAGAGCTATCCTCACTATTGGGCTTTGAGCACCAATATTCCTCCTCCCATTACCCCCAAGGTAATGGCCAAGTTGAAGCAGTCAATAAAATTCTTAAAACCCTACTTCAATGGACGGTGGATAAGCACAAAACCAACTAACATCTTATGCTCTTCCTTGATTTGTGGGCCTATAGAACTTCTGTTAAAACTGCTACCTGGTTCACTCCTTTCCACCTTATTTTTGGAGAGGAGGCAATCTTACTGGTCGAGTGTGAAATCCCTTCCCTTCATCTCACCATAAAACTTCTCCCTGACACCCAACCTTTAGAACAAAGAATTATCATGCTTGAATGTGCTTTCGAAGACCACCGTGTTGCGTTGCAAACCATTGAGGCGACTAAGAAACGCACCAAAGCTCAATATGACCGAAAAGTCCAAACTTGTACTTTTCATGAAGGTGATCTTGTTCTAGTGTATGACCAGGCCCATGATGTCCTTAGTCATGGGAAGTTTGACTCATTATGGCTAGGACCTTACATTATTAGTAAGGATTTAGGTAAGGGAGAATATCTATTAGAGGATTTCGAAGGACATCCCCTTCCCAATCCTTGCAATGCACTCTATCTAAAGAGGTATTATCCTTAACATTTCCTTCCAGTAACACATGTTTTATTTTCTTTAGATAGCCAGCCCATACTTTTTTCGTGATTTAATACTTCATCAGGACACATTTTTTCCAAGAAGCGTCACTTCACCCTTCCTCAAAATCGAAGTTCTTCACTTGCAACACTCATACCAGGGGCACCATGTTGCCCCCATACTTTTTCACACTCATGCCGACTTTCATCGTGAGTTACCATCTTGTACTCATGCTTTGACGGTCCCCATTGGACCCTTTTCTCTGTGTCACAGCACCATCGAGTCACCCTTGCTTAGAGCATCCGAGTTGAGTCATCATTGCTTCCATGGAGTCTATCCCGAGTCCCTTCACACCCCGCTATAGGCCTCCATACTTCATTGCTTGGTCCCTCTCTCGTGTCGCTTATTATGGCCTTCAGTCCCACTGTCCCCTGTCCCTCATGATATTGTGTCAGTCGCTGCTAGGTCATCCATGCTATTTATGCTCTAACAAGGGAAGTCGTTCGTTCGCTACTCATTTCCCCCCATTTTCATCATCATCATTGGTGTCAGTCTGTCAGTCACTCTACTATTTTCTCTCATGATTTAGTTGAGGATCCCTTATTGCCTCACTTATGGCAGACCTCCTTCTATCGACATCAGCTCATTCATTCCAGAAGACAGGTCTAGAGGGCAGTGTACCTTGGTTCCAGCTTCCACTCTTGTTCGGTGCCTTGGATCAGGCAAAGGGACTCCTCATGGCCCTTTGACTTGATTGTTTCTCAGCTCCAACTCCTTTTCAGCATGATCGAGATCCATATACTCGATGCTTTAGTGATGCAGCAGCTAACATCAGTGATTCCTGGGTGTGTGTGAGATGTCTCGGCCCTCAAGAGGGGGTAGCCCCCCACACACTCGGATGACATATTCATTACAGCCTTCGATACAGCTCCATACATTTGATGATGATGGCCTCAGCCGCTTGCAACGCCTTTTTGTTTGCATATATCAGTCATTTTTTCAGAGCCCTTTCCTGTTTTCAGGGGCATTTGGGTTGTATTTATATCTCATGTACTCAAATATTATTGTACAAGTCCTAGATGTTATCCCAGGCACAATATGTATGTGTTATTCATTATCGTGCTATTTATCTGGCTCATGTTTATGCCAGCATATGCTTTATTATTGCATTCTACGGTTTTCCTGGTGCCTTATTGTTTGTAATATTTCCTCGGCGGGCAAAGGTATGCCTCCCCCGCCACCTATAATAGGTACTCACTCATCCAAAAGACTTGTCACACCTACAAGTCACCTCCTCAAGGTCTAGTTCTTTCAGCACTTTGATCTACCTTACAATCCTCTCTCTTTGACTTCCCCTTTATTGTCTAGTGATTGAGTTCTTACAACGTACTTCGGTCATACGATTAGCTCCTAACGCTCGCACGCTGGTGGGAAATCTGTTACTCCATTTTTTGGTCATCTAAACTATTATCATTAGATGGACCCAAGTACACCATGTAAGACCAATTTTACCCCAAGTAAAATTTCTTTCACTATGAAAATAACTTAGTAAATCACCTTTATTAAGTTGTTTATGGTCTAAACAGGAAACCCCATAAGGAAATATTAAATAAATATACATTTGTTTGATTTTCCTCAAGGAAAAATTAGTTAAGCAGTAGTTTAATTAATATTTCTGGTTATATTTAACCCAAAACAAGGAAATTAATTAGATAAATCATTATTTATCTTATTATTTTCTAAAGAATCATTGTTTAAATCTTATTTTAATAATATTCATTGTTAAATATGACTAATTCACCCTTAAATAATTAAATAAATCATTATTTGTTTGATTATTACTCAACCATATCCTTAAAATGATAAATAAATCATTTATTTATTTATTATTTACACATAAGGGGATTTGACTCAAGTCAAATTCCTTTTCCCTCGAACAAATATAATAAAATATTCCATAAAATTTGGGTCTAGATTTGGTCAATAATATTTTAATTATTCACCAATCTCTAGACTAATTCAATATGTTTTTATAAATAGAAGGGTTTTCCCATTCATTTGTCACCTTTTTTTGCCTAAATATCACTCTGGATCTCAACTCTTGGTCTGGCTATTGATCCATTATCATAGCCATATTTTTCCATTTTTGTCTGGGTTTTCTACACCATCAAGAGAGAGGAATTCTAAATCTAAAGTGCTGAGGACTTACAAGATCCCATCCCATTGAGGAGAACAGGGAACACCCTCTTGTGTTTTCCTGCCAGATGCCATTATTAAAAATTTCATTGGATATATTATTGTCTTGTCCATTGGATCTATGGAGTAAATATTATTTTTCTACTGTTTAATGTCTTCTAATGCATAGATCTAGATTTTTGCAGCATTTTTCTTGATCATCTAATTGCAGATCTGAAGATATTAGCAGTCATTTCTATTGTTAGGGTTGTTTGTTATGCGCAGCTAAAGTGGTATTTTTTCGTTCTCTTCGAATCAAGATTCATATTAACACCTCTCCTTCCTTGAGGATGACGTATGGATTCCCGACCGTGAACACCCTTGTGCTAAACAACACTGCAACCCTGCTAAACAGCAAGAGGAAGCAAAGTCTCAATAGACCAAAGCAAATAATAATCCAAACATGAATACAATGGTTGTCCTCATTTCCACAATGGGTCCCATCATTATGTGCCACCTAGCCCATGCAAGTTGTCCTCCATTAGAACTGCACAGTCCATCATGGAGATACAATGTATCTAGATAGTGCATGTGGACTTGGTCAAATGTGACTGAATCAACTTTATCCAATCCTGTTCACACCTGTAGGTTCTCAATCCAGCTTCTTATTCTCCCCCTTTTCACATGAGGAATGTTATTTTCTCTTCTAAAGAGGTTAATGGGCCTCCCTACCCATTTTATTCATATACTAATAACTATAATGTTCCTTTTAGCTTGAGGATAAAAATTGGGAACATTACAGCTTCTGGTATGAAAGTATGTTCCTTCAATAGCCAATTGCTTTTATATACACCTTGTCTTCCATTCTTTGACCATAAGATATTACTAGAATTAGTAATAATTATGACCTACCATAAGAATAACTAACAAAGACATTTTTACATATTTTGAACTTCAGGATGAAAACGCCAATCATTACTTGACTCAGTCTTTCTTCTGTCAAAACTTTTCATTCGTGCAAGGACATCATATCACAATAATGGCTATGTTATTTCCTCTCGCTTTCCGGTGAATTTCGCACAAGATACAATTATAAAAACTTCTAAATATGACCTTTTTACGACATATGTTAGTAATTACTCAACTACTCGCTCCTTCACATGCAAATTATCATTACCAAATTTTGACATTCCCCTGTATACATTCATGAGCAACCAAATCTCCTATAATTGAGGGCGTGAGCGCCCTTTCTTCGAGGGAGGGGGTGTAATTGGCCTTAATTTAGCAAGCATGTGAAATCACTGCAAAAATCTTGTTAGACGCATCGATAAGACCAAAGGAACACTACAATTAAGGCAGGAAGATTATCTATGCATAGTCGCAATCTCTTTTCCATTTGCATACTACATCCAGTCGAAACAACAGAGCCAAGAAGAAAAAAAATCAGAGGAAAAGAGCATATCAGCTATGGGAGGAAATACCCTTCGAAGCGAGCCTGCAAACTTTCCAATTTCAGAGGCAGCGAGTGCCATCCTTTATCAAGTTGGATGGCTGACATATGTACATAGAATACAGGGTTTCTACATGAGAATTGCAATATAATTTCTGCAAAATCTATAGGAAGGGAAAACCAGAGTCAAAGGTCGAACTATACGAGTTACAGAGGGAATTATCGCGGAAGTTTCTGGAATACCAGTGCAAGGAGAAAGATGTGCAGAGAAGCATATCCTCCTGAGAGAAGCATTAGCAGCATACCAGGACCTGGATGAACCATTGGAACGAAAAAACAGAGGGATTAACCCTATGTAATATCCCAAATAGGGACTGCTCAACAAGGCATGCCTGAAAAACACATTTTCCAGGAATGGATGCTACAGGATTTGAAACCAAGACCTATATTCCTTAGATAAATGTATCTAAGACCTAAATCCAAGAGGAGGCTCCAAACAAATTACTCTAAGTAGGTTAAATAGATCTCCACACTGAGTTGTCTTGGTAAAGTGCCCAATGAAGGGACTGCAGCAGTGCATGAACAATAAATAGAGCAAAAACGTTATTTTTATGATCCTGAATACATGAAGATGTAGATAGCCAACACGTGATGTTATAGCAGTAAAGAGAGTACAAATCCTGGAGGAAACAATCACTCAAGCAAGGGAATGCAAGCCTCAACAACACATGTACAAGAAAATGAAGAACATTGTTATATATGTATAAACCCAGGACACGATTACGCAGTCTATTATGGAGAACTACTGAAAAATGATGTAAATACATGGATATAGAAATTTATAGCTCAAAATATATGGGGGAGAAATATCTCAACCCCTAGAAAACAAAAATACAACAATCCTTAGAAGGATTGGCTGAACTATACACAAAATGGAAAAACTACAGAAATGTCGGAGTTGCAGTAGCAACTGCAACTCAAGAACTGGAACTAAATGGAGATGGTTGAAGATGATTCACAATACAAATATACCTCCTCAAATGGATCTTCTAAGTGGAAGGCTGATCCTATCACTGAATATCTCACCCTCCAATGAACACTATAAACCCTCACTGCAAATGTACTCTGAAAATAATGCATTCACTGAGGGATACTGCATTGTAGGTGGAATACAATGTGTTGGCCAAGTGCCAATATCTGAAATATGATCTGAATCCTTCCTTACTAATCTCCCAAAGGAAGGAAGGCTCCCTCCTCTGAAAAACAAGCCAAGGAATGGTGTTTTGGAACCTCGACTGGAACACCCTGCAACACAACATTATACTTGAGTAGAAATAACGTTGTAGCTAAAGGAGATGGCTTGGGCTTGAGCCTGAATGTGGAGAAATGAAGTGCAATCCCTCAAGAGGCCTCTCAAGAAGGGGAAGGAATCCTAAACCGGAATTCCTTGTGCTAAACAACACTGCAACTCTGCTAAACAACAAGAAGATGCTCCAAGTCTAAATAGACATGAAAATCAATAATCATAAACATGAATAACAATGGCTGCCTTGCCCTCCTCTTAAAAAAATGCAAGCTCCCTCTCCATGGGTCCCACTCATGAGGGTTTCCTCCATCAAGGAAACCTCCCTCCTCTTTCACTGCGCTGTCCCACAAGATGATCTCCACCTCCTATCACTGTGTTGTTTGACTTGGTCAAACTTGACCTTATCTTCATGCAAATTTCCTCTTTCACACATGAGGGTGTGAAATCCAGCTCCAATGATGATCCCCTTTCATAATAAGAGGTATTTTATTCCTATTTTTGAAATGTATCGGCCTCCTTACCCATTTATTCATCTCCTAAGTGCAAACAATAAAAATTAATATTCCATTTAGTTGCATGCTAAAAGTGGAATATTACAGTCCTCCCCTCCCAAATGTTGCTTGTCCTCAAGCAACTGCAAGGATAGAACTGAGAAGTCTCCCCTTCTCCCCTTGTAGCATCCTCATAAGATAAAATCCTCCAAGGATCAAGATGTTGTCTCATCAATATATCTCCAAGTTGTCCCTCCAACATATGAAAACTAGCTTTTGGTGAGCATCCCAAATAGTTATCATGTAAGAAATAGACATCTATGGAGGCAAGAATGGGTTGTCTATGGACCTTCTTGAGGCATGAGATATGATATAAATTGGGATTTACCATCCCCATATGAATCTCCCATCCCCAAGAAATAATCCATACAAAGTGAGTTACCTCTCGACATGGCAACTCATAGAAACCTCCTTCCACCTTGAGCTCGTAAATGAAGGTGGGCTGAAAATCTGAATATGGTAAGCATAATAGCCTACTACACACTGTCCTCCTCTCCATTTAAGATAAGTGTATATTGTGTGTTGATCTTGGGCTGCAATGGTATTTCCCTTAAGTGTAAAAATGAAGAAAAATCCTCCATGGATCTCCCCTCCCACATTGAAGAACAAGCTAGCCCAAAACATTTCATCCATGATTAATAGGACATGGTCATCATAGAGTATCCAAATGAGAAGTTTTATGAAGGTTTTACATGATGATTCATGATACAAACAATGTCTCAAGAGGACAAAACACAGTCTCATCCACTGCAACTTCATAAAATAGCATGGCAAGTAATATACAAAAATCATCACATCTACTAATGAATAGTAAATGGATGAATGTGTCAACAATACATAATCAAAAAATTTCCCTTGGTTATACAATGGATGGCTATCAAACTCATGGCCCACCTCAAAATAAAACAAATATGTGGCTGTGGTTGCCATATCTCCTCTCATGCTCCCATTAGAACCTCCAAAGTAGAAAATGTGGGAATCTTCTTCCCTCAAGGACACATCCAACTCATGTGTCAATCTCCCAATCATGCTTTCAACAAGAATAGGAAAAATATCAGCAAATTAAATCATGATCAACATCAAAATGAAGGACATACTGATGGCTTCATGTGGTGCTTGAATATACCAATAGTCTCCCAAGTATGTACAACACAGTTTTACAAACTGCTCCTTCAGGAAATTACAAGGCAAAATGTTTCTTGATACATAGTTAATCATGTATGTCATTATATGGTAAATAGTTGGATATAACAACTAAACATACATGTAATGAGAAAACATTTTCCTAAGGCCACATAAAATATGGTTGCCTCCATCATATAGTTTGGCCCAACATTGATCATGGAGCAATGTGAAAAGCTTGCCCTCTTGTGGAGCAATGCACTGCATAGTAATGGTAAGAGTATGAAAATCAATAAATGTAAAAACAGATTTCTTACCATATGCTGGAAGTAAGATGATACATGGATCCATGAGTGAGTCCTCCATAGTGTTTTGGCATGCTATGAAGAGGAATGAACCATGTGCTGCAAGAAGATCTTCCTTCTCATGCTTGGAAGCCCAAGTCAAGAAGAATATGTCATAGTAGTAGATGTTTCCATCCACTACCCCATCATTTTCACCTCCTCCTTTTCCACCAAGTGCATCCAATGTGAATTGATCCTAGGGACACTCCATCCATAAGTCCCTACTCCAAAGTGATAGTGTTGTGAGCTCATGCAAATAGGCTCCTGTCAATACAAAGCTTTGTTCTTTGACATGCTCCTTGTCAAGGACTCCTCTAGTAATGCTACTGCAAATATGGAATACCTTCCAAGATGGAAGTTCTTCCTGATCATACAAGGCCAAAAAGTAGCCCCTTTTCACCATGAGAGTGCCTTCTTATACTCCTGCAACATCACACAACATGTGAGAACAAATTTTCCCTTGCTCTCTCAAGTACAACTCAAGCAACCAAAGTTCTTTTTGCTTCCTCATGCTCCTATCATACAGCTCATATGATGAAGACATAATGAATGATATGAATTTAATATCAACACCTTGCATCCATACTTATCTTTACTCAATGATGCAAGAATCCTGCCACCTCTTCTCCATCCCTATCCCCTTAGGAAGAGGATATGCCAAGTGATGGCCAAACTCTTTCAAGAGGAGCAAGCGCAGCCAAGCCTCCTGCTGCCTAGTGTCATATATTTGCAAGTGGCTTACCAGCCTCTTGCTCTTCATCCAAATCCAATAAACCACTTGTGGAGGTCTCCTATCATCTTCCCTCTTGGTACTCCCCCAATGAGAGCTGTCATCCCCCAAAACCAGATTCTTCTCTTTGCATTTCATGGAATGTTGAAATGCATATCCTTGGAGATCTCTTGGAAAAGATCTCATACCCATGTCCACCTTGAATCCATCAAGATCCAAATGTAATAAAGGAAAATCCTCCTCACTGCTATTTTTTGGCAGCACTAATAGTCTCTCCAATGATATAGTTGATGCCTCATACTCCATCTCAAAGATGAACTTATTGTTTTTTGTAGGAGTATTTAGGAAAAGGTTTATTTCATCCTCCAAAAGTTTACACTCCAACATCAAGGGTTGTGTGCAACTCAATAGAGATGCATGTGGATGATGGTTCATCTCTTCCTTGAACCATTGAAATTTTCACAGCGCAGTGCAATACTGCTGCTCTAGATTAGCAATGTGATTTGACCCTTGGCCATGTAAAGAAAAATTTCCACAACTTCCAGAAGGAATTGCTGCAATAATAGAAAGTGGGAATTCTTTCATACCTTGATGAGATTTGGGAACCTCTTGTAGGGATACAAGGTCTCCTTCTTCCAATGTAATGGCTGCCCCAACTTCTGATGTAGGTGGTTGCTCCCCCATGAATGTGACAGTGTTAGTACAAGGCTCCTCAAGTGGTGGTGAGGACTCCTCCTTTACTGATCCTCTACTATCAAACTTCTTGATCATATTTTGAGAAAACTTAGCAAGAGTAGACACTATTTCATGGCTCAAATGGTTGAACAACCAAATTTGGGCTTCACCTTCTAGGTGCAGTGCTGAGATCTCAACAGCCTCTTTCTCTACCACTGGATGTAGTAGGAAAAATGCCTCAAGCTTCATCACCCAAGTTTTTGTTGAACATGTGTGTGATCCGTTAAATGTAGACAATAAGAATATATTGCCTTTGATTTCTCTTTTTTTTCATGGGCTCTTCTCTTCCTTCGGCTGGAGGAATTGAGGTAAAGCTAGAGTCTCCTTGAAGGCTCTATGTTGAGATTTGTACTCAACAAAGTAATCACTTAGAATCTGATGATCCAAGTGTCTTTCATGCTTCTTTTATTCTTATTTGTGAGAGTATGACGTGCATGGTCCTTCCTCTTCTTCCTGAAACATTTTTTAGGTCTCATTGCGGCTTTCTTCTTCTTGAAACTCTCTAAGAGTTTCCTTGCATATTTATTCTTTCTTCTGTTCAAGCTGCTTTAAGAGGCTCTTATTAGATCTGAAAACTGATGAGCGTAATCTCATCCTCTTCATAAGTATGATCTCTAATTCTTCTCTTTATTTCTCTGATAGCTAGAACTCATAGGCTGAGCCAGAGATCATGCTTTGATACCACTGTAATATCCCAAATAGGGACTGCTCAGCAAGGCATGCCTGAAAAACTCATTTTTCAGGAATGGATACTACAACATTCGAAAAAAAGACCTGGATTCTTAGATAAATGTATATAATACCTAAATCCAAGAGGAGGCTCCAAAAAAATCACTCTAGGTGGGTTAAACAGATCTCCCACATTGAGTTGTCTTGGTAAAGTACCCAATGAAGGGACTGTAGCAATGTATGAACAAGAAATAGAGAAATAACGTTATTTTTATGAGCCTTAATACATGAAGATGTAGATAGAAAACAAGTGATTTTATAGCAGTAAAGAGAGTACAAATCCTGGAGGAAACAATCACTCAAGCAAGGAAATACAAGCCTCAACAACACATGTACAAGAAAATGAAGAACATTGCTATATATGTATAAACCCAGGCCATGATTGCGCAATATATTATGGAGAACTACTAAAAAATTATGTAAATACATGGATATAGAAATGTATAGCTCAAAATATATGGGGGAGAAATATCTCAACCCTTGGAAAACAACAATACAACAATCCTTAGAAGGATTGGCTGAAATATACAAAAACATTGAAAAACTGTAGAAATGCCGAAGTTGCAATAGCAACAAAAACTCAAGAACTGTAACTGGATGGAGATGGCTGAAGATGATGCAAATTCTGAATATACCTCCTCCAATGGATCTTCCAAGTGGAAGGCTAATCCTATCACTGAAGATCTCACCCTCCAATCAACACTGCAAATGTACTTTGAAAATAACACAGTCACTGAGGGATACTGCGCTGTAGGTGGAATAGAATGTGTTGGACAAGTGAAAAGATCTTAAATATGCTCTGAATCCTTCCTTACTAATCTCCCAAAGAAAATAAGGCTCCCTCCTCTGAAAAACAAGCTAAGGAATGGTGTTGTGGAACCTCCACTGCAACACCCTGCAACACAACGTTATACTTGAGCAGAAATAATGTTGTAGCTGAAGGAGATGGCTTGGCGTTGAGCCTGAATGTGGAGAAATGAAGTGCAATCCCTCAATATGCCTCTCAATAAGGGGAAAGAATCCTAAATAGGAATTCCTTGTGCTAAACAACACTACAACTCTGCTAAACAGCAAGAAGATGCTCCAAGTCTAAACACACATGAAAATCAATAACCATAAACATGAATAACAATGGCTGCCTTGCCCTCCTCTTAAAAAAATTCAAGCTGCCTCTCCATGGGTCCCACTCATTAGGGTTTCCTCCATCAAGGAAACTTCCCTCCTCTTTCATTGCGCTGTCCCACAGGATGATCTCCACCTCCTATCACTGCGCTATTTGACTTGGTCAAACTTGACCTTGTCTTCATGCAAATGTCATGTTTCACACATGAGGGTGTGAAATACATCTCCACTGATGATCCCCTTTCATACTAAGAGGGATTTTATTCCTATTTCTGAAATGTATGGGCCTCCTTACCCATTTATTCATCTCCTAAGTGCAAACAGCAAAATTCAATATTCCATTTAGCTGCATGCTAAAAGTGGAATATTACACCCTACCTATTTACACCAGCCATGGCGGGAGCTGGCGGTGTTCATCCAGAATTTTATTACATGTGAAGGACATCAGAATGTGGTAAAACCTCGACAACTCAAACTTTTTGCTGCACTTTAAAAAAAAAAATCAATTAATCTGCCTGCCTTTTTGAATTCTGTATTGCATGATACTGTTGTTCGATTGAGGAAAGCCAAGAATCCCCAAGCAGTGGTTATTCACTAGGGGTTAATAAAACTAATCATAATTCATGAGCTAGATAGGCAACAGATAGCCTAGTATAATTTCGTTAACCCTGAGGCACAGGAACCAGAAGTAAACCCTTATGGAACTGAAATTGAGCCCCCCAGGGTAAATGCACCAAGAAGAAAAAGGACCCGAACCTCAACGTCAAAGAGAAGAAGGAAAAAATGGTCCAAGACACCCCAAGGAACCTTGAACCTAATGGAGGAAGCAGAACCATCCCATGCACCCTTGCAAGAGTTTGAGGAGGAAATCGCCAGAGTCCTAGGACAAAAAAGGAAAAAATATGAATCAAGAAACCCATTGGAAGCAGGGGAGCAAGAGGAAATTTTTGATAAATCTGCCACCCCCAAAATCTCTGGTCACACTAACATCCTACCTAACCAAGAGGAACCACGAGATGATGAGGATTTATCTCCTATCGATAATTACAAAGTGTATAGTGATGGACAGACAAAGGAGAGATTGGAATCACAGGATCATTCAGGTGACACTGTCCTTGTGGAGTAGAGCACACACACAGAGACAGCCCCTTTGTCACCAAGAGGTAGCATCACTCCTCCTATTCAGTGTTAGCCATCTATAAATTCTGTTATACCTATTGATGGCTAAATAAGTCTTTCAGCTTTCAAGAAACAAAATTTTGTGAAAATCTGTAAGTTCTTGAAGAGCCCATTGTGCTCATTAATCCACAGGAATTCATTTCAGTAAAGTCTTCACTCAAAGGACTCCAAGTTACCCTGCCAAGACAAAAGAAACTGTTTTTAAAGCCATTTTCCATTATTCCATAAATTCATTTTTCACCCACTTTTTCATCCATGTTTACCTATCCTAGCCACTCATTTTTCCCCTAAAAATCCCCCTTTTCTCCCTCATTAAACCTCATTTCCCATAAAAACCCCTTTAAACCTAATAAAGACTCTTTATTTGATTAAATTTCCTCTTTTTATACCTATCGAAACCACTAAAAGGGCCCAAAAACCCACTTTTAAGGCCTAACTCTGACCCTTTTATAAAATAGGGCCTTAATCGCTTGAGGGCTTAAGTCCTTCGTCCCTTCATTCATTTAACCAAGAGCCTGAGAACCTCTGCTAAAAGCTTCTGCCCCTTTATTTCTAACCCTAGTCCCATTCTATCCCCCATAGGACCGCGTTTCCACCATTCACTTAAGCCCCCTTCACTTATCATTTACCCCACTATTGCTTTCCATGAAATGATCTTAGCCGTTAATATTTCTGATCTAACGGTCCACATTAATCTAGACCCTTTACCACCATCTATAAAACATCCCATCACCCGCTAGCCCACTACTCCATCACAGTCAAAACCCTTCCCGCCACATGTCCTCCAATATCCCCGGCCACCACACATCTCCTCCCGTCGCGCTCACCCACCACCATCGATCTAGATCCCCCAGATCTGATGGCCCTTGTTCAATTTCGCACTGATTTCACCAAAATGAGTTAACATCACGTTTACATGCGAAATAGGTGGTTTATCTAAGGACAAGAGTCAACCCCTGAGTGGTATTGCGTCCATATGGGCCAATACCACTAACCACCCATCTCTCGCATGAATACCACCCTAGTTTCGCTGCAAAACCACTTTTTCCATTTTTGCGCTACATTCAAATTAAAACCCTGTTCTTCCTAGTTCTGCCTATGGAACCCCTCCCTTGTGCATTTCTCCTCTTCTCTGCAAATGATCCATAACCATTCCCCGAGCCTCTGAAGAAGTTTTACCCCACAAACGCAGGTTTTATTTAATGGTTTTGTGTTTTATATGTAGCTTTAATGGCGGTCTGGAATGTACAGGTCCTCCCACAGCCAAACCAGTGGCAAGAAAGGCCCAGGATGACGATCCTTGAGGTTGAAAATGAAAATAGGGATTTATCATGGCTTTTAAGTGTTTTATCAATGCCTCATGAATGCTAGTAAAACAAATGAAATCCTCAGCACGCTAATGATACCTACACACAAAAAAGAAGGAAAGAATAGTGAAGATGAAGAGACAAAAGATAAAAGGCTTAATCAAGAAAATTATGGATAAAGCATAGTGTAAAGACAGATTAATTAAAGATTAAATAATAAGCAGAAAGTGACAAAGGCAAAATATGATTAAAGATGGCCTAAAAAGCATAACTAAGGCCAAAACAGAGTTTAAAAGGATATAATCATGACAGATAGAAAGAGAAGGCTTCGAATACACAAATCACTAAAGCCATTACTCTTCCAAAGGACCAAAATGCCACCTGCCAGCCTTATTTTCCTCAAACACACATAAAGTAACTCCAAGTCAGAGTTATTTGTAAAGATAGCTAAGAAGTTATTACAAGCCTATCCAAAAAGCCTAAAAGTCAACAAAAGCAACCAAGTAGTTCAAAGAATTAATATAATGCAGAGTTAGACTTAAAACATTTTTCCTTGGGCCTTTCATGGTATCAAAGGTCAAAAACATTAAACTCTGCCATTTATGAACAATTAGAAACCCTTTATTTCACTCCACCTCCTCATTTATCTATAAATACTGTATGAGGAGTTCATTGTTTTTGTTGGTTGGATTATCATTGGAGTGTAATATAGTTGTTGATGCTTTTGAAGTGTTGTTGAGTAGTTGAAGAATACTAAGCTGAGAAGAGAAGTTTTGAGCTGTAGAGACCTATTGGACTTGAAGTATGTAACTGGTTTGAACATCAATAATACAAGTTGATTCATGGGATCCTAGTCTATGTTAATGGTGACGTTATTCCTCACTGTTTTTTGTTTTTTCTTCTGTTTTACATGCTATCTATTTTCTCTGATAAAGAAAAGAAAATTTAGAGTAGGATTTACTAAAAAGTACCCTATTTTTTTCTGAAATATTTATCTTTATGTTTTCTTCTGCCAAGGTATGTTTAGAGGATTCTTAATTTCCCTCTAGGTTTATCTAGCTTGTTGATTTGAGAATGATTCAATAAACTATAACCAGTGAAGAAATGTTGGTGAGCCCATGTCTTTCTATGTACAACTTGAGATATTGTTTTTAATGTTATTTTCAAGGTTTTCTAAGTAGAGTTAACCCAGGGAAGTCTATGGTTTGCCCTGTCCTTTTGCTAGTCTTTAATAGTTGCCTTGAAAGATTCCTTGAGAGTATGCCAAAATCAGGCTAGAATTCAAAGTTTCTATCTGATCTTAGGCTATTTTCCTTGTTCTCTTATATGTTTTCTCCTTTCTGAAAGCATTCTTAGGATTACTGGATTATTGTCCGAAAAGTGTGCTTTAATAAAAGTTTTTCCAAAGAAGTCTATGGTTTTCCCTGTCCTTTGGCTTGCTTCAAACAATTACCTTGAAAGGCTTTTCTTGTTTTAGTGAAGTTAATAGATGCTTAATTGGTTGTTAGCTTTGCTTCTTTCACAACAGTTTAATGTTTCATATCACAATTCAATCTAAAAGATCATTTGATATAGATGACTTTCCCTATGAAAACCCTTGAGGCATTTTTGTACAATTAAATCCTTTTGTGACTCCATATCACAATGGGTTGACACTGTTTCATGACCTATCTTTTCAGCTGAAACATTCTTCAATCTACTCTCATCTTCACCCTTCAGTTAACCTCTTCAGTTAATGATGTCCATCTCAACCAAAAAAAAAAAAAAGTTCTTTGAGCTTCATAACTAGGCTAATATCATAAACAAAGCATAAAGATATATCCTTTTAAAACACTTAATAGAGAGATCCCTCTCTGAATCTAGGAAGGCTAGGTCCTAGTATTCCAAAGTGGTTCTGATGTGGCCCCCTGCAACGTTTATTCTTGCCAATCTTGTAAATCACAGGGAGAAAACAGTCATGACCCTAACATTGAGGTAAATTCTAAAGATGTAATCAGAAACACCATTTTAGATGCTATCCCTGAAAAGGGGAATTCCACTCCCCTAACACCTACAAAAATAAGGACAAGTGAAGATTTGGATGAAAGGAGAAGTGAGAAACTAAGAAGGACATGCAAGAGATTGAAGAAATTGGTAAAATATCTGAGAAAACAACTGAAGAAAGAAATAAGGGGTAGGAAGCCAAAGACAGAAACCTCTATTGCAGGAACTCAAACAGAACCAGTAAATACTGTCAAAAGCGAAATGAAAAATGACTTAACCAACACGGTGGAAACTAGAATACAAACCAATTTGATAACTACTACTAAAACTAAAATACAGACCAACCTAGCAGACACCATCGAGGCTGAAGTGCAGATAGAATTGGAAAACACCATCGAATCCTCCACCCAAACTAAGAAAAAGGTTATAGAGGAAAAGGGGACCCAAACAGAGGAAGCCCCTGCCTATGCCCATTTAGTAGAAAAAGCTGCCAACCAGAAATTACGCAATGAACTGGTGCAAGTGTGGCATGAAATAACATAGTGCACGAAGGAGGTGGTGCTATTATAAGAATATTAGGCACTGCTAAAAAATTTCACTGACCTCTCTGCCACAGAAGATGATACATTTGCCCAGCTTAGAGGAGAGTGGGAAAAGGTTAAAGTGGTACAAGAGCAGATGGAACAAGCTAAGAAGAAAATCTCTACAATTTTCTCTCTATATAATGATGCGCTATCATGCAGGGCTCTGGAAACCAACTATGCCTTGTTCCTAACATAACGATACTTAATCTTGAAAGTTAAAGCTATCAGGGTAGGAAAATCCACTACTTTTAGGACCATAGAAGAATTTGTCCATTGTTGTAACAATCAGGATGTGCAGGTCCAGTGCCTTTTGTGCGAGCTTTACATGCATAAATTCTTCTTAGAAGAAGACACAGATAGCAACCCTAGCCCCTTCATAGGGGATGTGCAACTACGAGCCTTCCTTTCATTTGCTAAAAACCAAGTCAGGTGGGCCAAAGCATACGACATCTTCCAAAAAAGAGAGCATAGTCTATATTTATGGGTCAGGGGGAGCCTACAAAACCCCTGCAATTGATCATCCAGCACAAAAACTTCATGAGAAGGCAAGGTGTGAGGACCAGGCTGGGACCCATCCATAAATATATCATAAAAAATTCATGAGAATACTTTGGCAACATTCTTGAAGCGGCCTTAGTAGCAGCCAAGCAAAGATGGATGGTCTCCACGAACAATGTGAAGAATAGGGAGCCATTTAGTTACAGGAATTTCAAGGCTCCTGCCTCCAGATTCCTTTCATACAGCAGCCTAGTCTACAACATGGGCCTGCTTGGTTGGGATGTAGATACATAAACCCTCTCCTCCGGTATCCTCTCGAGGATTATAATCACAATTACGAATTACCGGAAGGAGCCACAGGCGCTGCCTTTGCACTCATGAAACGAAAATAAGACTTCAGAGCATACAACGAAAAGGCCTACCCTACCTACTCCTTAATGCAGCTACATCTCAATCATCTATTTGCATGAGGACATGCAACTAGGTAAGCAGGGGAGTATGTTGGGCCCAAATTAAGGTATGTTCTCACCCTGTAAGTACTTGAAATTATGTTATAATTTCGGGGGTGTTGGCTCCGTGTGATTTATAAGAATGTCAAGAATAAAGGCTGCAGGAGGCCACATCAAAACCATTTGGAATCCTAGGACCTAGCCTTTTTGGATTCATAGAGGGATCTCTCTATCTAAGTGTTTTCGAAAGATATATCTTTATGATTTGTTTAAGTATTAGGCTAGTTATGAAGCTATGAGAACTTTGTTTTGGTTTTGGTTGATTGAAAAGGTGCTTGAAGGATTAGAGGTTGGAGAATATTGGGAGAGTGTTTCATCTGGAAGGATAGACTATGAGGCAGTATTAATCCATTGGGCTATGGATTTATAAAAGGATTTAATTATTCAACAACTATTCAAGGGTTTTCATAGTGCAAGTCATCTAGATTAAATGGATCTTTAGATTAAATTGTGATATGAAACATTAAGGTGTTGCGAACGCAGTAAAGCTATAGTCAGTCAAGAATCTTCTAGCTCTACTTAAACAAGAAAATCCTTTAAAGTAACTGTTTTAAGAAAGCCAAAGGACAGGGAAAACCATAGACTTCTTTGGGCAAACTTTTATTAAAGCAAACTTTTAAGACAACAATCCAGTAATCCTAAGATTACTTTTAGATAAAGAAAACATACAAGTTAACAATGAGAGTAGCCTAAGATCAAATAGAAATAATCTAATCTTCTTTTGACAAACTCTCCAGAGATCTTTCCAAACAACCTTTAAAGACAGACCAGAGGACAGGGAAAACCATAGACTTCCCTGGTTTAGACTCTACTCAGCATACTTTGAAAAACATCATTTAAAAACAATATCTCAAGTTTTACTCAGAAGGACATGGGCTCACCAACATTTCCCTGGTTATACTCTATTGAATCATTCTTAAAACAAAATTCTAGAATCAAACTGAAGGGCAATGAAGAATCCTTCAATAAAGTCTTGCAGAAGAAAACATAAAGATAAATCTTGCAGACAGATATATGGTACCTTTGACAGTAAATCCTAATCTAAATTTTCAGTTCTTTATCAGATAAAATGGACATAATGAAAACATAAGGAAACAAAAACAGTGAGGAAAAACATCACCATTAACATAGACCAGGATCCTATGAATCAACTTGTTTTATTGATGTTCAAACTAGTTACATACTCCAACATAGTGGGTCTTTACAGCTCAAAGCTTCTCTATCCAGCTTAGCACTCCTCAACTAGCTCAACAACACTCTAAACAACCAATAGTAACAACCTTCTACAACCAACCAAGAACCCTTTCTAATGAAGTCCTCGTGCTATATTTATAGGAAAATGAGGAGGTGAAATGAAAACTAGGGTTAATATGTTCATTTATGACTGAGTAAATGATTTTTGACCTTTGAGACCATGCAAGGCCCAAGGAAAAAATATCTGAAAAGAGTTACTCTTTATAATGAATGATGTTTAAGTTCCGAGCTACTTAGTTGCAATATTTGACTTTTAGACTTCTTAATAACTTTTGAAATAACTATTGAGCTGCTTCTTTGAAAATATCTTCTGACTTTTATAACTTTGTATGTTTCTGAGGAAAATATGTGCTTGTAGGTGGCATCTTTAGTCTTTGATGAAGTAACCGCTTCACTAATTTTATCATTCGAAGCTGTCTTTGGGCTGATCTACTTGGTTTATCCATTAAACTGTGTTTTTAGGCCTTGATCTGCATTTGGCCTTCATAATATGTCTTTACTGCCTTTATCCTTCTTTCTTCTTTATGATTGTTTTATTCATTTATTCTTTGTTCACATTCCTTTAACCTTTATCCTTTATCTCTGATTAAGTCTTTAATATTTTTCTCTTCATCTCTTTACTGATCTTCCTTTCTTTCTATCTGTATGCACGGGTTCATTTTCGCGCTGGAGGGTTTCATTAATCAATCAATGGTCATGAAGCATCGATCAAAACCTTTAAAACTTGAACCCTGGATTCCCCCTTTTTCCTTTATTTAGCCTCATGGATCTTCATCCGAGACTGTGCCACTGAATTGACTATGGGATGGCTTTTAGGTCGGGCCACCATTAAACTTGCAACAAAAAATAAAAACATTAATTTAAATCCTGCGTTTTTGGCCAAACTGCGTTTCAGAGGTTCAGGGAGGCGTTTGGAGCGATGTACAGAGGAGAAGGGATGTGAAAAGGAGGGTCTCCCTGGGTGGAACCAGGAGAAACCGTGGGCCAGTTTGAATATTGGCGCGAAAGGGAGATAGGCTATTTTGTGCAAAACTAGGTGGTATCGCCTACATTGTGGGTGGTTAGTGGTTTCTGCCCAAACGGATGCAATACCACTCGGGAGGTGACACTTGTCCAAAGGAAAACCACTCATTTCACGTAGAAATTGGGTGTTAAACCCTTTCATAAAAATGCGCACGACTTTGATCAGGAGTCGTTGGATCTGGGGGAGCCAGATCAATGGTGCAGGTTGATCCCGACCAAAAGAAGTTAATCGGTCTCGGGAGACGATAGTGAATGGTGGGACCGGGGGTGATGTCATCTTTTCTGTCGGGTAGCAGGAAGGTTGGAAGTGGGATGTAACGGTGGGGATATATGGGAGCCATTGGATCAGATGTGATTAACGATGGAGATCGTTTTTGGAGGAAAATAATGATGCGGGGGAAAAAAGATGAAGGGCTAAGAGTAAGGCGTGGGGGAAAGGTCCTATGGGAAGGGGATAGCACCAGGAGTTAGGGTGAGAGGGGCTTTGGGGAATAGTGGATGGTTGGAACCCCAGGTTTTATGAAGAAAAATGGGTTGGGGGCTTAAGCTGAAAAGGGCTTAAGGCTTTATTTTACAAAGGGTCAAAATAGGCCTAAAAAACAGAGGTTTTGAGCCTTTTTGAAGGTTCTGATAGGGTAAAAACTTTGGTTAAACACCTTATAAAGAGATTTTCACAAATTTTTTGAAGGATTTTGACAAATTGAGGTGTTTTTAGGGTGTTTTTGGAGGGGAAAATGACTACTAGAATAGGAGGAGAAATTGGTAAATGAGGGGAGAATTATGGAGGTGAAAATGGGGGGGGGAAGAACTTGAAATAAGTCTCTTTGAAATAGCAGGGTGACTTTGGGAAGATTTTGAATGAAATTTTTAGTGAAAGATGTAGGCTTAAGATAATGAAGGCAATCAGATTTCCAAAACCCACAAGATTTTCTCATAAAATATTGTTTTTGGAAATATAAGAAGATATTTAGCCATCCTATATAACAAATTTTACTGATGGCTAACAATGGCTCCACTTGGGGAAGGCAGCTCCTTGGAGGTGCCAAGAACCTCCGAGAATAAATCTCTGGAAAGTAGACCAGTGCCTTGTTTTACCATTTTGACAATCCTCCTTGACTTGATGATTTTGCTGCTTAGAGATGATCTGCAGTATCATATCAAGACTAATTTTTCACCCAAAATTCTACCTACACAACACAATTTCCTAACATTTTTTCTTCAGTGGGTGCATTTAGACTTGCAAACCCTTGTAGCATTAATTTTTCTTTCTTTTGAAAACATGAAACTATCTACTTGTACCCTTATATCATCCATGAGTTCAGATTAAACTAATGAAGTCATCATTTCTCTACCCATTCTAGCTATTTTTCAATATTAAACTGTTTGACAGATTTTCCTTCTCTAGTCTAAAACAGGAAATTGAAACATAATAAAATTAGGATTAGACAGTCTGATTTGTTATGGGGCTATGTAATTTTGTACAAGCTGCACATAGACTTTATTTGCAAAAATTTAAGACAAAACTGTGAAGGCTTAAGATCTAAAATTGTTAGACATCCTTCCTTGTTTCTTTGGTTCAGATTTTGATCTTTTTAGAACCATTTCTCTCTTCTACAAATCTATTCTACTGATAAGCCAAGTTTACATTGTTTGGTAGATTTTCATTCACTAACCTATCAGTAATAAATTTAAATTTATTCAATCATGATTAGGCTGTATGATTGAATAACATTTATTCTTTCAAAGGAGTGGCATTTGGACTTGCACACTTTCAAATTTTTCTCTTTTTTGGTATGGGGCTCTACCTATTCTTTTATCTACCCTCTTTTCCTCTTTTCTTTTGTTTTTTGTGTTTCATTTTTCCAAGTCTTTTCTTTAAGAAATGTTGTTTACAATGGACAAAGCTTTGAACTGAATTTTTAAAAATAATGCTTGAGCATCCTGCCATTAAGGACCTCCAAAAAGTTTTGTTCCATCCATCTCTTGAAGCAAAAAATGCATTGTTACCTATAGTAGAGTGAATGAGATAAGGGCCTTTCCATAAATTTTCAAACTTTCCATGTTTTCCCTTATCTTCCCTCCTAGAATCCCATTTTAGTACCTTGTCACCAATGTTAAAATCATTTTTCTTTGTTCTTTTATCAAACATCTTCTTGATGTTTTCTTGTATTTGTTGTGCTCTGTTGTAAACTTCTTCTCTGGTTTGCTGCAACTGGACAGTCTGGTTTATTCTTCTTATCATATCATCTTCTTCGAACTGTACTTCTTGGATAAACTTCATGACTGACACTCCTAAACTGGTTGGAAATATTGCATCTATTCCATAAACTAGTTGATAAGGGGACATTCCAATTGACCTTTTAGTGCTCATTCTGTCTGCCCAAAGTGCATGTACTAGCTTGTTGTGCCATGATTTCTTATTTTCTTCCAACAACTTACTGATGATGTTCACCAAACTCTTGTTTGAGGATTCTTCCAACCCATTACCTTGAGGGTAATAAGCTGTGGAATGTCCCAATGTAATCTGATATTTGTGGAAAAAATCCTCCATATTTTTGGACCTAAAGGCAGCATCATTGTCAGTGATAATCTTCCTAGGATAGCCAAATCTAGGCAAGATATGATTTTCAAGGAATGAAATGATGATTGATTCTGTGGCATTCCTAGAAGGGATGGCCTCTATCCATTTGGTGAAGTAATCTATTGTTGTGAGGATCCAATTATGTTAGGAAGATGAAGTAGGATGGATTTCCCCAATGAAGTCTAGACCCCATTGTTGAAAAGGAGATTCAACAATGATTGGATGCAGAGGTAAGGGTAACAATTTTATTTTTCCTTCAAAGATTTGGCATTTATGGCAAGCAATTATCATTTTATGGACATATTGAACGAGGGTGGGCCAATAATAACCAGCTCTAAGGATTTTTTTGATAGTAGGTTTCCAATAGAGGTGGCCTCCACATTATCCTTCATGAAACTCATGCTTGATCTTATCTGCATCATTCTCAAGAAAAAATTTAAGCAATAATCCACTAGCATTTTTCCAATATAGACATTTATCTAAAATGCAGTAATTTACAGCCTTTAACTTTAGAACCTTGCCTTTGTTTTAGACAAAATAGGAGGGACATTAAGATTGAGAAGTACATAAAAAATATTAGCATACCAAGATGAATTCAGACAATGATCTTCAATAAGTGGATTTGCCAACTCCTCCTATTCATCTAATGCATTAAACATGTTTATATCAAGTGCTTGTAAGTTTAATTCAACCATAACTTTTGCTAGTCCTTGGCCTTTGATGAGCTTAGTGGGCTTAATTTCTAAATCATATTCTAATATTACAACAATCCAGTTTCCTCTTTTTCCATCAGGACCTTGTGTCAAAATGTCTTTCACCACTGAATGAGGCACAAATGTAATGATGTGTGAGCGTAAAATGTAAACTCTGAAATCTTTTAAGGCTTTGAATAAGGCGAAATCTTGTTTTTCCATTATGTTGTATTTCAACGACGCATTTCTTAATGCCTTGCTAAAAAATGCAATGGGCAGCTCTTGTCCCTTTATGTTTTTCTGTAATAGGATAGCAACCACTATATGTTCTGATGCAAAGGATAATATGAAGAAGTCTTTAGTAAAATCAAGACTGATAAGAACTGGTGTTTGGGTAAGTGCTCATTTTATCAGTTCAAAGGATTTCTTTGCTTCTAAGGTCCATTTAACTCATGTTTCCCTTTTGAGCATATTTGTTATGTTTGTAAGGAGTTCAGCTAGGTTGGGTATGAACCTTCTCAATAAATTAATATTTCCGATGAAAGATTGATGTTCCTTGATGTTTCTAGGATGGTTGATCTGCAATATACCCTCAATCCTCTTTGTCTCTATCTTTATCTCCTCTTCAGATATGATATGACCAAGAAGTTTACCTTCTTGGAGACCAAACAATGTTTTCTCGGGATTTAAGGATAAACCATATTTTCTACATTTCTAAAATAATTTTCTCAGGTGTATTAGGTGTTCTTCATATGTTTTGGAATAGACTGTTATGTCATACAAGTAAATCACAATGAATTAACGTATTTCTTCTGAGAAAGCAATATCCATGGCTCTCTGGAATGTGGCACCAGCATTTATTAAACCAAAAGGCATTTTCACATACATGAAAGTGCCCCAATGTGTGGTAAATGCTATTTTAAGTTGATCATCAGGGTGTACCAATACTTGGTTGTATCCTGAGAAGCCATCTAGCAAAGAAATTATTGTAGAACCCACTACCCTTTGTAAGATATGATCCATTTTTGGGAAGGGATAGTTGTATTTTAATGAGGCCTTGTTTAAGTTTATGAAGTCTTTAAAAATCCTTATTTCTCATATTTTCTTCCTTACAGATACAAGATTGGATACCCATTCTGAGTATCTCACAGGGACTATAATTCCAGCATCATACATTTTTTTTATTTCTTTCTCAACCAGAGGTAATTACACAGGGTTTATTCTACGTAGCTTTTGTCTAAAAGGCTTCTGGTTTTCTTTGAGGGGTATCTTATGCCGAATTATTTCTGTATCATATGATTTTAAGTCTTCATAACTCCAAGAAAAAACATCAGAAAATTCTCTAAACAGCTCAAGATATTTCAGTTTTATGTAAGCTGGCAGTGTTTTGGATAATTTGATCATTTTAGGCCTTTCTTCACTGCCTATGTTACATTCTTCAACATCAGTTTCAGTGGGCTCTATTTTTGGTTTTTTGGCAACATCATTAAAGTCAAACAATTTCTCTAGTGGGACTAGTCCCTTTGACAAATTTTCATTGTTAGCCTGCAGCACTTCTACATCTTCTTTTTCTAAATCAGTGCATATCTCTATTTTATTTTTAAATCCTTTGGTTAACAAATTTATATCAGCAGTATTGGAAGGTTCTTCTTTGTAATATTGTTCCTCAGTAGGGTAGTCTTCTTCATATTCTGAACTTGAATTTGGCACTTCAAACTCATTTCTGGACTGCAAGAATTCTTCTATTTGTTTATATCCTTCAAAAACCTACCAGTATCTTTCATTATCTGGGACTAATAGTCTATATTTGACTTGTATTGTGTATAATTTGATTTCATAAGGTTTTAGACATGTACTAGCAGCAAAGGCTAAACCATTGGCAAGAATGTTTTGGTTTCTTGGGACAAAAGTGAGTTCAAATTCTGCAAATGATTTCAAGAGATCCATGGCATCATCCCTATAGGCTCTTAATATTGGATGTTTAGAAGCATATTCTCCATTTACTTGCCTAATTATCAATTTTGAATCTCCATGGACAGTTATCCTCTTGGCTACTAATTTTTTCAATAAATGTAGTCCTAAGAGGAGTGCTTCATACTCTGCTATGTTATTAATTCATTGGAAATTTAGTCTGTATGAATGACCTTCAGCATGGTTATTCTCCGTGTTATGCACCCATATGCCTGCTCCTACACCAGTTTTTCTACAAGACCCATCAAAACTCATATTCCAAAGAGGACCAGCTTCAGATTTTTCATTAATTTCCTCTCTGTCCTCTCTGTTTTTTTTGTCATAGCTGCCACTGTGTTTTTCTTTGGGGTCTGCATTATGTTTAGCTTTGTCTTGTTCCTCATGGTTTTCATTGTTTTGAGGATTTTATCTTTGATTGTCATGCTTAGCACTAGGTTGATGGATGTCTTGTTGCTTACGACCTTCATTGTGTTTGCTGTGATTTTCTAAATTAGAAATTTTTTTATGTAACTCCTCATTCTTTTCCTCCTCTTCTATGGATGCCACTATGTTGGCTGATATTTCATCTTCTAACCATTGCTCATTAGGAATTTAATAATTGCAAATAATGAATGACTCAAGGTATGTATGAATAGAATAAAGAGGGGAGTTTTCTAGCCTTTCTTAACTACTCACCATGTATTTAATGTGTGTTTCCCTATATAATCTTCTAGGTTGACTGAAAATAGGGATGGTGACATAAGTCATATCCATTTGCATGGTGCCTTTAAGCTTAGCACCCCAACACCTTGAAAGGAGCATGCCATATTTTGGATGTATATCAGCCACTACTATGTTCATCACTAAGCTTTTGGCTGGGATTTGTGCTAAGCTAACACAAAGATCTTTTATTAGGCCTAGGAATTTGACTCTGTTGGAGTCAAAGGAGTATAAATATTTGTATGACCTAGTTACCTCAAGGCCTTATCTTTCCATTATTACTTTGGGCATGAGGTTTTATGATGCTCCTGAATCAAGCATGTCATTATGAAAAATGTTATCATGGATGTTTATACTAACATAAAATGGAGTAACACCTCCTTCTTGAAATTTCCCTTCCACTTCTGGTACAAATAGAAGCTCAGGTTTGTCATCATTTAAGTTAACAGAATCATTGTTGTCTCCTGAATCAAGCATGGCATTGTGCAAAATGTTATCATGGATTTTTATACTCACATAAAATGGAGGAACACCTCCTTCTTGAAATCTCCCTTCCACTTCTGGTCCAAACAGAAGCTCAGGTTTGTCATCATTTAAGTTAACAGAATCATTGTTGTCTCCTATTTTCAAATCTCTTAACAATTGAGATTTATATACATCTTGGGTGACTAACTCAGTGAGGGAAATACATATTTTTATTTTGGAAATTTCACTCTCTATGCTAAAAGGATTTTGATTCTTGGAAATGTTTATTTCAGCCTTTTTAGTCACTGTTTTCTCAGCAAAATCAGCTTGCTGGTTTTTACTATGGACAACATTTAGGATGGTTTTATCAAGAGCATTAGATGATGTGCTAGTGCTACTAGGGTCACCACTGTGTTTGCCAGAATTTTGAGTTTTTTTTCCTTTGTTTTTATCAGAATTTTCAGCCACTATTTTATGGTTTTCTATTGGGTTTTTGGAATTGTTTATAGGGTTGTTTTTTGCGGAGATTTCAGAGGTCTTTTTCTTGGGAACTTCTTGGTTCCTTTTTCTCCTTAATTCATATTGTTTATGTACTTGTATTATGGCATTTTCAAAGCCTTCTTGATAATCTGGAGACTTTAGGCTATCTTCTTCATAAGGTGTATATATGACTTGTTCTTTCCTAGTGAGGAAAACAATATCCTCATCATTTGCTCCAAACATGTTCATGTGATTTTCCTCTGCTTCCTCTACTATCCCCTCCTCCTCATCAGCATAGTTTTCTTGAAAGGGAGGTCTAATCTGCTGATCAGGACCTCTTTGTCCTATTTGAGGGGGGTTTCTCCTAAAATTTGTGGCTTGGTTCCTGTTTTGAGGAGTTGCTTGATTTTCTCTAGGATAAGCTCTCTCATTTACATTCATCCTTTCCATCATCCTTTCCATAGTTTTCACTAAGTTATCAAGTTTTGAATCAGATGTGGAAGGTGCAGCCTCATCTCTATATGTCACCCTTTTCTCACTTTTCATCCTAGCTCTTTTGGCAAGTAGATTGCCTCAACACTTACTGCCCCTATCTGCATATCTTCTAAGGTGAGGGGTTCTGTTTCTCTCAATTAGTAGGCCATTTCAGGGTCGAGCCAATCAGGAAATTTCATTAAAGCTAGGCCTTCTAGTGGTTTCATGTGGATAGGTAGGGTATTGTACACACTATTAAATATAGTTTAGTACTCTTGTACTCCTTCTCCAACATTTCTTTTAATGTTCTCATATTCGGATAGAATTTGGAAAGGGTTATTCTTGACTTCCCATTTGTTTAAGAATAACTGATGAAAATCAGGGAGGTAATTGATACTATTATGGGTTAAGCCTTTAAACCATTTTCTTGCTTCCCCCCTAAGCTTTGAGAAAACATTCTAAGTTTAATGGTTTCATCACCTATTTCTTGTCTGTCAAAGTATTAATTCATTTTGTCCACATGTTGTTGAATAGTAGTAGAACTACTAGCATCATATAAAGGAATTTTGGACTGATAATCTTGTGGTAGAATGGCTAAAGGTAAAGGAAGGACTAAGGGAGCACACCATGTTGCCATGATGTGGAGTTGTGGAAACAATGGGGGGTTTATAAGTGGAGGGTTTGTGATAGGAGGTAGATGATGAACAGAAGTGGTTTGAATTGTGGATGTGTGGGTGACTGTAACAGAAGTACTAGGACCAGCTAAGTACTATTGAGAAGATTTAGGATGAGAGAAGCGAAATTTGTGAATGAAATGGAGATCAGGAGGAGTGGAGGGGAGGCTTCTCTACTGCTAGTTCGTTGTGAATTTATAGGCTCAAAGCCTATCTGATCTATACCACTTAATGACTTGGTTCTAGATAAGTTTCTTATATAGGATAAGTCAACTTGGGTATCTTATGGAGCTGTAAGGTTTTCAGGGATAGAGTTTGCTATGTGGATTGGTCTAATAACAGTTGGATTTTTGGGTGTAGGAGACTTCCTAATGATGCTTTCAGGATTGTCAACTATTTCAGGAGGATTTGGGTCAGGATAGGCTCTAGTATGGATTCTTTTGGAAGCCAGGATTTATACCCAAAGATAAGAAAATTTAGCCAAATATGACAGTATTTTAAAGGAAAACTAATCTGTGTGGAAAAACTTAATCCACAAAGTTTTCTTAAATAGGTTTTTTGTGATGTTATAATGATCAAATAAGTTTCTCAGTGGATTCTTTGGACCACCAATGGGCTTAGCAAGCCTACTAAAAACAAATGGAGTCACCAAGTGGAATATTTTTACTTGTTTTCTAGGATTGGCTGTTGTCCACCATCAACAATCAGGAACCACTCTTGGCAGACACTTGATTCATTTAGGAAAGAGGTTTTCTAAGTGTTGAAGTTATCTATTACTCAATATTCCCCATTATGGTTGCCAATATGTTGGCTCCTTGTGATTTATAAGAACATCAAGAATAAATGCTGCATGGGGCCACATCAGAACCACTTTGGAATCCTAAGACCTAGCCTTCCTAGATTCAGAGAGGTATCTCTCTATCTAAGTGTTTTCGAAATATATATCTTTATGGTTTATTTAAGATATTAGGCTAGTTATGAAGCTATGAGAACTTTTTTTTTGTTTTGGTTGATTGAAAAGGTACTTGAAGGATTAGAGGTTGGAGAAGATTGAGAGAGTGTTTCAACTGGAAGGATAGACAATGAGGCAGTATTAATCCATTGGGCTATGGACACATAAAAGGATTTAATTGTTCAACAACTATTCAAGGGTTTTCATAGGGCAATTCATATAGATTAAATGGATCTTTAGATTAAATTGTGATACGAAACATTAAGGTGTTGTGAAGGCAGTAAAGCTATAGTCAGTCAAGAATATTCTAGCTCTACTTAAACAAGAAAAGCCTTTCAAAGTAACTGTTTGAAGAAATCCAAAGGACAGGGCAAACCATAGAATTCTTTGGGAATACTTTTATTAAAGAAAACTTTTAAGACAACAATGCAGTAATCCTAAGACTACTTTCAGATAAAGAAAACATACAAGATAACAATGAGAGCAGCCTAAGATCAAACATAAATAATCTAATCTGCTTTTGATAAACTCTCTAGGGATCTTTCCAAACAACCTTTAAAGACAGACCAGAGGATAGGGCAAACAATAGACTTCCATGATTTATACTCTACTCAACATACTTTGAAAAATATTATTTTAAAAACAATATCTCAAGTTTTACTCGGAAGGACATGGGCTGACCAACATTTCCCTGGTTATACTCTATTGAATCATTCTCAAAACAACAAGCTAGAATCAAGCTAAAGGGCAGTGAAGAATCCTTCAATCAGGTCTTGCAGAAGAAAACATAAAGATAAATCTTGTAGATAGAAATAGGGTACCTTTGACAGTAAATCCTAATCTAAATTTTTTGTTCTTTATCAGAGAAAATGGACAGAATGAAAACATAAGAAGGAAACAAAAACAGTGAGGAAAAACATCACCATTAACATATACTAGGATCTTGTGAATCAACTTGTTTTATTGATGTTCAAACTAGTTACATACTCCAGCACAGTGGGTCTTTAAAGCTCAAAGCTTCTCTATCCAGCTTAGTACTCCTCAACTAGCTCAGCAACACTCTAAACAACCATAGTAACAACCTTCTACAACCAACCAAGAACCCTTTCTAATGAAGTCCTTGTGCTATATTTATAGGAAAATGAGGAGGTAAAATGAAAACTAGGGTTAATATGTTCATTTATGACTGAGTAAATGATTTTTGACCTTTGAGACCATGCAAGGCCTAAGCCAAAAATATCTTAAAAGAGCTACTCTTTATAATGAATGCCGCTTAATTTTTGAGCTACTTAGTTGCAATATTTGACTTTTAGGCTTCTTAATAACTTTTGAAATAACTATTGAGCTGATTCTTTGAAAACATCTTCTGACTGGAATAAATTTGTATGTTTCTGACAAAAATATGTGCTTGTAGGTGGCATTTTTAGTCTTTGATGAAGTAACTGCTTCATTTATTTTATCATTCAAAGCTGTCTTTGGGTTGATCTTCTTGGTTTATCCATTAAACTGTGTTTTTAGGCCTTGAACTACATTTGGCCTTCATAATCTTTCTTTACTGCCTTTATCCTTATTTTTTCTTTATGAATATTTAATTCATTTATTTTTTGTTCATAGTCCTTTAAACTTTATCCTTTATCTCTGATTAAGTCTTTAATATTTTCCTCTTCATCTCTTTGTTGGTATTCTTTTCTTTATGTCTGTATGTAGGGGTTCCTTTCTGTGAAGAGGGTTTCATTAATCAATCAATGGTCATGAAGCATCGATCAAAACCTTTAAAACTTGAACCTTGGATTTCCCATTTTTCATTTATTTATCCTCATGGATCGTCATCCAAGACCGTGCCACTGAATTTACTATGGGATGGCTTTTAGGTTGGGCCACCATTAAACCTGCAACAAAAAATACAAACATTAATTTAAATCTTGCATTTTTGGCCAAACTTCATTTCAGAGGTTCGGGGAGGCGTTTGGAGTGATGTACAGAGGAGAGGGGATTTTTAAAGGAGGTGCTCCATGGGTGGAACCAAGAGAATCAATGGACCAGTTTGAATATTGGCATGAAAGGGAGATAGGCATTTTTGTGCTAAACTGGGTAGTATCGCGTGCAGTGTGGATGGTTAGTGGTTTCTACCCAAACAGACGTGATACCACTTGGGAGATGACACCTGTCCAAGGGAAAACCACCCATTTCATGCAGAAATGGGGTGTTAAACCCTTTCAGCAAAATGTGTGTGACTTTGATCGGGAGCCATTGGATCTGGGGGAGCCAAATCGACGGTGCGAGTTGATTGGTCGCAGGAGACGAAAGTGAATGGTTGGACCGGGGGTGATGTCATATTTTCTGTTAGGTAGCAAGAAGGTTGGAAGCGATATGTAACAGTGGGGATATACGGGAGCCGTTGGATCGGATTTGATCAACGGTGGAGATCTTTTTTCGAGGAAAATAATGACGTAGGGGAAAAACGATGAAGGGCTAAGAGTAAGGCGTGGGGGAAAGGTCTCGTGGGAAGGGGACACAACCGGGAGTTAGGGTGATAGGGGCTTTGGGGAATAGTGGATGGTTGGAACCCTGGGTCCAATGAATAAAAAGGGGCTAGGGGCTTAAGCTGAAAATGGCTTAAGGCCTTATTTTACAAAGGGTCAAAATAGGCCTAAAAAACAGAAGTTTTGAGCCTTTTTGAAGGTTCCGATAGGGTAAACAATTTGGTTAAACAACTTATAATGAGATTTTCACAAATTTTTTGAAGGAGTTTGACAAATGGAGGTGTTTTTAGGGGGTTTTTGAAGGGGAAAATGACTGTTAGAATAGGAGGAGAAATCAGTAAATGTGGGGAGAATTATGGAGGTGAAAATGGGGGGGAAAAAACCTGAAATAAGTCTCTTTGAAACAGAACGGTGACTTTGGGAAGATTTTGAATGAACGTTTTAGTGAAAGATGTAGGCTTAAGATAATGAAGGCAGTGAGATTTCCAAAACCCACAAGCTTTTCTCATAAAATATTTTTTTTGGAAATCTAAGAAAATATTTAGCCATCATATATAACAAAATTTACTGATGGCTAATCGGGGGAATTCCTATTCATATTAAAAATAAAGAGAATAAAATATTATGAAAACGAGAAAAATTAGACTAATGATGAAAATGATGTTTTTGTAATAGAAAATTTACTTCTCTTATCTCCACATGCAGGAAGGCAAAATGGCTGGACCAATAGGAAACTGAAGCCAACCAATAGACACAAACATATGAAATCCTAGTAACTGCCAGTGGCCGGCAGAAGGTAGACAGACGAATTTGAGTCCAAGAACTCAAATGACAACCACGTGCAGTGGGCTGTCATTTGGGAAATAATTTCACATTTTTGAAATTTCCTTTAAAAGGGCAAAGGACAGACGAGAAGGAGAGTCAGAGACAGGATAAGAAATTTATTCTGTAATAGACACATCAGAAAAAATCTATCTAATTATGTTTTTGTAACATCATTGGATGTAATATAGAGCTTTGAACAAAAATATTTTGAATTTTTTACTGCGGTAGGGCTTCTGGTGGTCTGGGCCCAACCTCTAGAAGTTCCACGCAAGTTTTCATACACTGTGTAGTTGAAAAACCAATGCTTAAGTATCTGATGCAGTTGTAAAGTATATTTCCATTCAATAAAGCTACAGTTCTCTTTCTTCAGGAATGTTAGAAATTGCATTCTTGAAGTAGGGCAATCGCAATCGTATTTTCCAACTTACGACAATATTTCATTATCAGTAGATAGTTCCAATTCTTTTAATACCATTGCATTTGAGTTACAGATCGTAGAATAAGCCAATTTCAATATTATCGGTCTTTATGAATTGCATTCTTCTTTTAGCATAAAGAAGCATTCAACCATCGATCAATGTTGATTAATTAAGTCATAAAGAGAATTCCATTGCAAAATTACTTAAATATTTTTTTTACGATTTATTTAATTCGCTTGAGTTATACTATTGTTCCATTACTATTCAGCTTAGTTATCTTGTTGTTCCATTACTGCTTAGTTAGCTAGAATACTGATTCAATTCAATTCCATTACTGTTTAGCTTAGTTAGAATGATGTTCCATTCAATTCCATTGATGTTCAGTTCAGTTAGACTATTGTTTAATTCCATTAGATAGATGAAAAATCTTGTTTCTCAATCTTAGGTTAAAAACCAATCCAAGCCACCCTCATAGGATAAGCAAACTTAGGAAGTTAGCAAATTCTTCCTCATAAGTGACAAGAAACATCTGTTAGATGACTTGACATGCATAGATTATGCCAACACTCTTGAAATAAAAATCTTTACACCGGGTTGATAATTAAATGAGAAAGCACTAGAGTTGTCAATAAAAATCCACCTCTTTAAGCACCAATAGCTAGCCACAGCTTCCCCAATATTAAAGGATAACCCCTTAGGTTGGATTTGGTTTGTAAAATGAGAATTTCAATTGGATAGTTCGAGGAAGCCACAGTGATAACGACATCTTCTATCATTCCCTCAGGCTTAGCACGGGACCTATTTGCTAATTTAAGCATTGTGGGTGTAGGTCGAAGTCCATGGAGTCCTAGAGAGACGAAGAGGTATTTAGTCATGACATTAATAGTTGCCCCTAGATCAATCAAAGTATTGGTTATGGGATTATTTTCAATATGGACAGTCACTGTAGGGTTCCTTAGGTCATTATATTTTTTCAACAAAGGCTGATCAATCATACGATTAGACAATTTCCCCATGACATGGATAGTAGCAGGGTCTTTAGGTTTCCTTCCAGGTATTTTGATGCATAGATCCCTTAATGTTTTAGCATAGATAGGCACTTATTTAAGAGCTTGTAACAACGAAATCTGCACATAAAGATTTCACATCTCCTTGTGGAATTCGGATTCAGGTTGTGAGACTAGCCCAATTTCAGTTAAACGTTGAGGGTATGGGGGGTTCTAAATGCTAACGGTTGAGTCAGCTATCATAGATGTACCAACCTTACTCAGATTTGATGTTGTAGAAACAACAGATCCTCCCGAGCTGGCTACTACAAATGTAACAACGGGTGTTGTATCAATTGTTACATGTGTAACAGCTGCCTCATAATCATCCATATCCTCCCTAGGTGATTCACATTCTTCAATAATAATGGGAGTACGTTCAAATCTGATTACTTTCCCTGATCGAAGCTGAACCTCATTAAGTCTAATAGGAGTAATAATATAATTGTGGAGGGTAACCGAAGCATCCATGCTCTGGGTTTCCTTATTATTTGGGTTGGGGTTAGGTTGCATAGGTAATTGGGGTCGAACAGAAGGTGTAGGATTTTGAATAGAAGGCAGTTGTAACTGTTGTTATTGCATTGGTATTGGAGGGGGTATTGGACCTTGGCCATTACTTCTCCAGTTCTGACCCCAAGGATTGGGTTGTCATGTAGTATATTGCATTGGTTGAGGAGACGACCAATAGTAACACGGTGAAGGAAATTCTATTAAGGAAGGAGTAGGATACTGCCATGGATATTGCTGACTATTATAAACATTACTCCAAGGATAAAAATAGGAAAAATCTGAAGGCATAATTGTAAGTCGCGGCTACCATGGTCTCTTTGATCCAATTAAATAAGAATATTGAACATCCTTGCTTTATTCTTGAAGCACCATCTTCAGTCTGGGAAACTCAGGACACTGATTCATAGAGTGCACCAACTCACAGATGTTGCACAGGCTGACACTATTCCGTCCACATTCTCTCTCCAAATGTTACTTTTTTCATTGGGGAAAAAATATTTCTAAGGCTAATTCAGCTTCTTGGTGTGCTTTCTTGACTACTACCGTAGTAATCTGGGCAGAGAGAGTTCTAAGGAGGTCGGTTTTAAAATCCTCAAATAATTTCCCGATCTCTGCTCTACTTACTCCTCTGCTCATGGACTTACGTATTCAGACTGAAGGATCCCGAACTGAAAATTTCCCTTTGACTAATCCCCTTGAGTTACGTAGGCAAAGCTTCATTATCTCATCAAGCATTTTGTGTGATATGTCACCTTTTCCCAATAGGTTCAAATTCTCCAGAAAATCATATCTTATACCTCCTAAAAATATTTTCTTTAGAATTTATGGATCTAAGTTATTGAACTTAGACCTCTGTAAATTGTAGAAAAATCGCTCTAGACAGTCTTCCAGGCTTTCCTCCTCCTTCTGTGTAATTCTGAAAATATCGTCCTTAAAATCCCTGGTTCGATAGTAATCCTAATACTTAAAGAGGAAGGCCTCTCTCATGTCATTCCAAGTTTGAATCGTGCCAGCACCCAATATCATGAACCATATTAATGCTTTCCTTTCAAAGTAGCAGGGAATAATTCCAGCTTATGGGCATCTGAAGTGTAGTCATAACCTCTACACAGCACATCAAATTTGAGTAGAAAGTGTAATGTTCCCAAATTTTAGCTTCAAGCTAAAATGGAACATTAGAGTTAGCAGTGTCTTTAGCTGGTGAATAAATGGGTAGGAAGGCCCATAAGTCTCCTAAGAAGGAATAAAAACACGTCAAGTGTGAAAGGAGACCCTCTTTGCAGCCTATTTAAACACCTCCATGTGTGAACGGGGCTAATATCATGTTTATTCAGTATACTTTGACCAAGTCAAGAGCGTAGATGTGGAGGAGTAGGTATCAAGGAAGGAATAACACAGTTTTGGAGGGAGATGAATCTCTTGATGGAAATGACCTAATTAGGTGGGGCCAAGGACAAGAAAACTCACATTCTATTTAAGGAAGAGGATGGCAGCCATTGTTCCTTATGTTTTTAGATTATTATTTTGGTCTTCTTAGACTTTTGCTTCCTCTTGCTATTTAACAGGGTTGTTGTGTTGTTTAGCACCGGGTGTTCCCGAGCGGGAATACCACCTCTTTCCTTGACGAGCCTCTTGAGAGAGTTTTTCATGAAATTACACATTAGGTTTTCAGGCCAAGCTTTAGCTTACTTCATCATTGTAGTTTCTGCAGGTCATTTTGTTGTGTTGCAGGGTGCAGCAGTGGAGGGGATTGGAATCCCACTTTCTGAGCTAGTTTTCCATTAGAGGGAGGTTTCCTTCCCTTGGGAGATCTGTTTGGAGAGATATTGAGCTCATTCTATATAGGTGACATCAGACCACACATTTACCAACATTCCCAATGCTGGTCTGGCTAGGGAATGCGTTATTTTTGGAGGCAGCTTCAGTGGATGATCTAGTGGCTTCTTTACAGTATTTCCTTGTGATTGAGAGGTTCATCCTTTCATGGAAGGGATCCTTTGAGGGATATACATAATATATGATATATTTCAACCTTATATACTCTGATTCTTCCTTGTTACAGTGATTATTCAGTAATTTTCTGAAGATCACATTTGTATTCAGAGTATATGACAAGAAACCCTTTCCGGGTTTTCTTGTAATTGTAATAAGGAGACTAGATCTCAGTTTTTTAGCATGATTGTCTAATATATGAGCAGATCTATTTTTCCTCCTAATTTCTGAGTTGAAACCCTCTTAAGGCTACGCAGTTTCCTTTGTGCATTATTTCTGAGTAGCAGTGTTTCGGGTTTTAGTGATTTTCATCTACACTAGATGTGGGAGGTCTGTTTACCTCACCTAGTTTCATTTGTTTCTATTATCCTATTGGATTTATATGCTATATGGATATATCTAATGGATCCAAGTGATGATTTACATTTTTATGGAACATATTTCTGGAAATGCGTTTTTCTGTGAATGCATTGTTGAGCAGTCCATTTTTGGAATATTTTAAGATATTCCCATCACTGCTTATTTTCCCTATTTTGGGATATTACAGAAAGGTATCAGGGTCGTCAACGGCCATCCCTTGAAAGGATGGTAGGGATTATAAAGGAATATTCTTCATAGGAGGCTCATCCCATGTTACTACTATTGGGAATTCAAAATTAAAAGAGTTATCTATTTTGACATTCTCGTCCCCCATGGTTGATTCTTCCTAATGGGATGAACTAATCTCAGAGTGTACTGGAGATTAACAAATAAAAGGATCATAATTTTCTAGGACCAACTGTTTAACAACACTACCAGTGTCCAATCAATGATCAACTCAATGTTGTTCCTCAGATCCCTGATGCCCCCCACTGATCTCTCTGTGTCCTTCAATTCTCAGATCCTGATCAATGATTCTCCACTGTTTTTTTGAATATGTAGTTTTGATATTAGGGGTGGATATTTTATTCGAAAGATGGTGAGGTACATACATAGAAGACACTGATGGTCTAGAGTTTGATATGGTAGCTACTTTCTGTGGTCCTGTCTTCATATTATCTCTGTATGACATAGAATGTTCCTTTTCTTCCCTTGAGATAAAATATCTAAATAATGTCTTTCTTCCCAAATCTGCACTCTTATTTTCCTTCTTACGACCCATCTTTCCTATAGTCAGTAGAGTGGGGGGGTGTTTGTAAATGTTGATTTTGTCCTACCGGGACACATGGGGCCTATGTGTGTCAATTCATCCTATGAGTGCTTTAGTTTCTACAGCAGTGAGCCCACCCAAGTTTGTTAGAGTGATGCGCAAGTTCTTACCTCTCGTCTTACTACCCAACGACTATATAGCTGAAGACACCCTAAAAAAAAAAATCCAAAATTGAACTCCTAAGTGTCCCAGCAAGACATTGGTGAGCCCGTTCAAGTTTGTTAGAGCGATTTGCATGTTCTTACCTCTTGTCTTACCGCCTAGCAATTGTCACTGGAGACACTCTAAAAAAAAAAAATTCTTGGAAATTCACTCTCCTAAGTGTCCCAACAAGACATTGGTGAGCTCGCTCAATTTTGTTAGAGTGACGTGCAAGTTCTTACCTCTCATCTTACTGCCTGACAATTATGTCACTAAAGACACTCTAAAAACACACTGGAAATTACACCTCTAAGAAAAAATTCTAATTGATTGGATTGTCACTGCCATCCTCGACAACAATGCCAAAATATTGGGGCTGTATTAATCACTATCAAATGACTAAACTATACACATTAATTATCAATCCAGGGACACCTTTTTATTCCAATGACAGTTGCACTGTCTGTGTCGATACACCAACCAGAAGAAATTCCAAAGAAAATAAATTGTTGCTGAAGTAAATACTAGAAGTAAATCACTCATGCAGAAATAAAAAAATCTACAAGACTGGAATCACACTTCAATTAATCTATTCCAGCGCGCCACAGAACAAGTATTTAGCTGGTGTCTCTAATATCATATGTGTAACAGCATACAAAGTATTTAAATTGAAGTGGATATATTCATAGTTGAATAGAAGAAACAACACTTTACTGATACATAAACTAAAATACAAATACATACACACAACTAATTTAATCACTGCAATCCCTGCTAAGAAGGAGGGCCCTTCCTCCCTAGCAGGGCGCAGGTAGAGGAAGAACTTAACAAAAAATAAATTGAATAATGCATGTAACAGCAATAACAGGGTAATCTATATTAATCTAAACACAATTACAGAGCCAAAATAATGTTTTTCTCCACTAACCTTTCAACCTCTAGGGTCGAGAACTATATAGTGGTTACATCTCAAAAAATAAAGGGATAGATCAGTCATGAGAATATTATGATTCTAATGCTGATCGAAATAGATCTCATATAGTTATAACCACTTCCTAATAAATTTTTGACTAGAAAATTATATATTACAACCGAAACTTCTCTTAGGCAATTATCCAAAAATACAATACTAAACAACTTCTACAACTATTGTAACAGAACCATAGTTGTAGTGTAATAGCTAAAGGATAGGTCAGAAACAAGTGTTGACGAGATCCAGTCAATGGTACGGTTAGTGTCAGTATTTGCAGCCTTCCTCCAATGATCAAACATGCTCTTAAAAAGTGATTTTAAGGTGTCAAGTTTAAATTTTGTCATTTCAGTGAGTCTTCAAGCAAAATTTGGTCACTAGGTATTAGGTCTAGGGTTTGCTTTTACTCCTTCCAAAGTTGTCCAAATGTCGGTCCATGTTACCATTCAGCTAAATGTACCATCTTTCAGAAGGTTTTCATCATCATTTCAAGTTCCACTGGGTCATTTTACACCTTGTTCATGCTTCAGTTGTGTCTAGGTAAGGTTCATTTCCCTTTGCTAGGGTTTTAGAGGTAATTTCTCTTGGATGGTCAAATCATCAAAAAAAATTGTATCCTAATATTCATACACCTTCCCCTATCCTTAATGTACCTTATTAAACACTTCCCATCATTGAGATCCCCCAAATTCCTCATTTTCGCACAAACCCTAGTTTCTTGCTACAACTTGGCAATTTTCTAGTCTAGGCCTGCGTTTTTCCCTTTTGGACCCCTTCCCCTCACTAAATCTTTGAAATTACACTTTATGCTACTTCCTAAAATCTCTCCATACTTCCTAAAATTTTCTCAAGAATTTAGAAGCCCCTTATCCCCTTCATTTCACTTCATTTCGACAAATTCCTTGTTCCACACATTGGGATAGGTTTTACTTCAATGATCTCTCTGGGCAAGAAAAGATGAATTTTGGAAAACTGAGAGAGGTTTTTGTCCAGAATAGGCCGAGGAAGAAAAACCCTCTTCACTTTTTACATAGGTGTCATTTTTTTATAGAAATGTCAAAAATACAGTTGCCTCAGGAGAATTGATGCACTTCTGAAGTGACCTTGGGAAAATCAAGCTTTCTCCTATCTTGGTTGGCCAAATTAATTTCGTAATGATTCAAATGATAACTAGACACAAATATATTTCCAATGAGATATCATGAGCTCAATTTGGAGTCGAGGAAGACCTTCAAAAGTTGACTGCAACAACACTCTGGATTGAGGTAGCCTCATTTTGCACATTTTGACTAGTATTGGGAGATTTGATTTTTGACAGGGAAAATGAACTCAAAATTGAAAAATTAAAGTTGGGTTGGAAGTTAGACTCAATAATATTTCCAAAGAGCTATCCTATGCCCAATTTGGACACCAGGAAGGTCTCCAAAGGTCTCCTGCAAAAAGGTGCTATGCATTGAGATGAATTTTGGAAATTTTGCCTTAACAAAACAGAGTTTTCAGCCTAATGCGCCGGGCCACTTGGCGCGTTGTTAATTTATGAACATGTTCTATGCCATTTCATATTAGGGCACAATAATAAATAATATAGAACATACTATAGATCGATAGAAGACAAGCCAAAACAGAGATAAGAAATGGTGGCGTTACGGTGGTCAGCAGGATGCTTCAACCAGCAAAGTCTCCAATAGGTCATTCAGCCAAGCGTGTCACACATAACCCAGAACAACCCAAACAAAGAATATGCAGCTCCAACACCATCAAGAGAGAGAAAATTCATCCACACCAATGTGTCAAATGAACTCTAAGTCTCTCCAATATATAGGAATCTTTGGGGGTGTGTGACACGTCCTTTAAGACATTTAAGTCAATATTTTATTTTAGGCCGACCTATCACATAAGTGGAATAAATTAAAAGTATATGTTCTACTCATCCGATCGAGATGATCTTTAGATCAATCTTACACCTCTCCGAAAGAGGAATCCAATAAAAATATTGGGATCATCATCTGAGCAGCACAACCTGGATTTTGGACCTAGTTGTCCAATTTTAACACTCCCTCTCAACTAGGGAGAACTATGTCCACTAGTGCAATCTAAACATCGTGCGTCATCCCACCGTAACTTGCTTTGCTGGCCTCTTTATTTTAGAACAAAAGTGGGTCAGTTACAAAGACATCATACCCGACTGACAGATTCAGCCCAGAGGTCTGAAACCTCTATAGGACTCACAAAGAGTCTCATACCAACTCGAAGTTGGTTTACCTGACCAGAAGTTAGTTGGAGCTCTGAAACCTCACTAGGACTCAAGAGAGTCATATACTAACCCAAAGTTAGTTTCACTGACCCGAAGTCAGTTGTGTTAGCCCCCCTATGAAATTCTTGACAAGCAAATAGGGGTCTAAGTCATTGATGAGTCTTCAAGGAATGCATTTCCTCTGAAAACACAGTCTCCTTGAAGCCTCCATATGTCTTTTGTCCTTTGCTAGTATCCCCTCTACTGATTTCCCTTATAAGGCCTCTCTGCTATGTGAATAAATGTCCAAAGGCTTCCTTTTCCCTCTTATTTCCCCTCACTTAGCCTCCTTTTTATTCCCCCCTTTTCTCCCCTTCTATTTCCCCATTTACCGCCCAAATCCTCCCAAAGTCCCATTTAATTTCTTCCCCTACCCTTTTTTTAGCTTTCTTCCCCCTTTTCCCCTCTATCGTTCCCCTCCTTCACCTTCAAAATCCATTAAAAGGGGCTAAAACCCACTTTTCGACCTTATTCTAAGGCCTAGCCCCTTCCCCTTAACCGCTTCCCCACATGTGCCCATGCGCTGGGACCAAGCGCTTAAGTCTCGAGCGCCAATCACAATCGGAAGGTCGGGCGGGTGAAAACCCCTGTGTAACATTGAAAATCCCCGATGCGATTGGGATATGACGTTAAGTCCCTGATCTGTTTCGCACCGTTGATCTGCTTCGATTGAACGACTGAGCGCTAATTGCATTGCCCTCCGTCAATCACAATCGCAACATGCATCGTGCACCCCCCGATTGATCGCATGGCGCTCCGATTGCGATCCTCCGATCATATCATGGTCGTCCATCTCCCAGCCGATCCAACGGACAGCGCTCAATCGCAACCTCCTCCCGATCGTTGATCGCAAGTCCTTCCATCTCCCTCTCGATTACATCCTGACCATTGATCTGTCCCACCGACCTAACGGCCAGCGCTTAATCGCACCTGCTCCTCCGATTGTTGTCCCCACCGTTGATCTCCCCGCCAGATCGAACGGCCAGCGCTCAATCACTTTCCCCCTTCCGATCGAAATGGCAAGTATTCTCCGTGCCGCTCCAATTGCGATGCTTCGATTTCATCCTGGCCATCCATCCTCCCGCAGATTCGACGGCCATCGCACTCCCATTTCCTCCGATCGCAGTCCTTTCCTCTGTCTCCCGATTTGATCACGGCCATCCATTTTCCAGCCGATCGGACGGCCTGGCGCTAATCGCATCCCCTTCCCTCCGTCCTCCGATTTAATCATGTCCGTCTGTGTCCCCGTTGATCCAACGGCTCAGCGCTGATCGCATCCTCTCCCATCATCCTTCTCTATTTTCCCTCCGATTGCATCCCCACCGTTGATTTAGATCCGAGATCGACAGTTGTCGCTCAATCGCGTCCCCCCTCTCCAATCGCAATCGAAACTTTCATGTTGTGCATTGCGATTGTTCCCCGCTCCGACCTCCGATTGCGATTGTGTGATTAGATCTCCGCCGTTCGTTCCCCCCAATATCTGACGGTTCTGGTTCAATCGCCCTCCGCCTCCGCTGGGTCCCACATCCCCCGCTTCACTCCATTGTTTTTCCATGTTTTCCTATGTAAATCGCTCCAGTGGTGGCATTTGAGTTTTCACGCTATATGATCATTTCTCCACCACTTTTCATTGTTTCTCCACTGTCCTGCCACCATTTCACCACCCCCACAGCATTTCTCTGCCACCACTGTCCGGGTGTTAACAGATTCATCTTACTATGCAGATGGCACAGAGAGGTCTTTCAACAGTTTCCAGCGAACCAGTAGAGAGTTTTCAAAGGGGGTTAATGATTCCTAATGATATAATTAAGGTTAACCCCGCATTTCAGAGGCAAGGCACTGTTTGAAGACTAAGAGCGCACCAGCAATGCCATAACTGCGTTACCTAACAGCAGGACTTTTTCCTCCAGAGGTACACCTTCCCACAGCGTCCTCCATGCCTTCTCAAGCCCTAAGACAATTAAATACACTGACTGAAGCTCATTTCGGACAGTCAGGCAGCATTAAAGAAGCATGGAGGGACCTGCAGATCATTCCATCCAATTCATTTATTTTAGAGTGGCAGCACAGAGCTCCAAGCTCCAGAATGGACTCCAAAGAAATATCCGAGGTCAATTTCCGGCCTGACAGAGATCTCCGAACCAAATTACAGAGTACATACAGAGCCGTAGAGCCATTAAGCAGTATGGGCGTGGACACTTCCACCGATTCTATCTTAATGATATTGATTAATTGTCTATCTACCTCTGTTTTTCTCTCTTCTCCTATAAGAATTCCCATAAACGAATTGTAAAGGTTGTTGTTCAGTTGCTGCGTAGTTTACTGTTAGAGGGATTCATTCGACTGTTAGAACAGTCTTGGGAGGGAGTAGCAGAGTAGTTGTATGTAATAGGCTGGGAGGAGAAGTCTGGACTGTAACAGCCATTGAGCCTTATTGTACATGACTGGTTTTGCATCTATTAATCAAAGCACATTTCACAGGATCCTGGTCTATTGCTATTGGTGATGTTTTCTTACTCTGTTTATTACATTTTCACATTGTTTCATGTTCTTCTGGTAGGCATTAGAATAATGGTATAGGATTCACCCTTGTTAGGTGCCCTATGCTGTCTGCTCTCCCTACCTTTATGTTTTCCGCCCTATGTGCTATCTGAGAATGGTTTTCAATTGGTTTAACCAGCGCAGTGGATGTTATTGCCTGCTGGCTGATGTATGAATTAGTTGAAGCTGTTCTTAGATGTTCTTGAGGGGTTTAAGCTGGAAGGTTTGGGAACACTGGGGATGAGTGTTAGCCCTGTCCACTAGGATCCTTGCGCGACCAGCTGGCCCTTTTAAGATCCCTTCTGTTTAACTTATCTCTTTTTTTCCCTTGGAGTTGCTAAAGTAGACCTGGAGTTAAATGACCTCTAGTCCGATCTATAAGCAGCCCCTTTGTCCCTTTGAGAGCTGCCCTAGAGTATGTCCAAGCAGGTCTGGAGTTAAATGACCTCTGACCTGATCTATAGAAAGAAATTTGGTTGTCTTTCCTTCTTCCACTTTCCCTCCTTAATGTTCCATTCCATCATCTGCCTAAAAGATCCTTTAGTGTAGATGACTTGCCCTTTGGAAGCCTTGGCTAGTGGATGCAAGTAATTTCCTTTCATGACTCCATAGCCCAATGGATGGCACTTTCTTGGCCAATCCTCCTTGCTGAAACATCCTGCTGCTTTGTTCCTTTTCTCCCATTTCTTTCCCAGTCCATGATCCCCTAACCAACCCAGCAACTCTCCAACCAAACCATTTAGAACCCCCCTCTGTGCTTCATAACTAGCCTAACACCTCATTTTGAGCTTCAAAGAGACATCATTCTTTGATCTATTTGGAGAGATCCCTCTCTGGGTCCAGGAGGGCTAGATCCTAGGGCCCCAAAGTGGTTTGATGTTGTCTCATCTTTTGGTATTGCCAAATCTGCCAAAACATGGGAACCCCAACATAATGGCGACTCCGCTGGGGATAGATCAGTCAGCTTTGATTTGGTAAACCACTGTGGTGGACAGTAAGTTGTAAATCATCCACCTGGCGACTCCACAATTCTTGAATGATAAAAAGACTCCACTGGTGATCAGCAGGCCACTGATTATCTATGGTTTCACATAAGACTCCACTGGGAGATCAGTCGCAGTGCAACATCATCCCTACCAAATGGAAGACTCTGAGTTGAGCCCCCTTGAAGAGTTTCGTTGTGGAATATCAGAAATACTGGCTCAACTCAGAAGTGAAGACCTTCCAAAAGTTCTGCATTTCAGCTCAAGATTCAATGACCAGCCTGAGCTGAAGGAGGTTGTCCTAGAAGTACTAGTGGTGATATATGAGGCTGAGATTGAACTCTTGAACTCACAAGAAAAATCATACGAGTTCAGAGACCCAAGAGCACTCTTGGAAAGTCTCCCACCCCCTAAAAATACAGAGATTCCGCTGCTGTTCGACGTGTAAGAAGAAGAAGATTCGGTTCTCAGGAGCCGCTTTGAGAACACATTGGAAAACGAAGAAATAATTGAAGTTGCCCAGGACGTAGACAGCCTTCCAATATGGGGAGGCCTAAAAGAAAAAAATGTACATCATATGTTCGTGGATCCTGTGGCAGAGTACATGGAGGCCCTGATATGCTCGAACGCTCCAGCATTGATCCTCAGCAAGGGCCAGATTCATCAGAAATGGTCACTACTGATGGTGACCATAGTTTTGAAGAACCACATGCAGAGCGCCCTGTGGTTATCTCTGACAGGCAGCCAGTGCTCATATCCTTTTTCACTACTACTTGACTGGTTGTATTGGATTTCTCATATCACCTAGAACATCAGAGATTTCCGGTTAGGGTAGGGTAGGTAGGAAGCTCAATAAAGCTCAGCCTATGAGCATGTAGTTAGTTATTTCATTTTCTGTTTTAGAATGTAGAGAAGAAACCTGCTAGACAGTCTAATCCTAGCAGGTAGTAGTGTAGGTAGAGAAACATATGAGACCAACAGTCTAATCTGGTCTCATGGAGTAATAAGGGTAGAAGTAGATTAGGTTTATTTTTCCTGTTTGTAAAATTTAATGATGTAAAGGGTCTGCAAGTCCAAATGCACCCAAGAAGAAAAAATGTTAGGACTATAGTGTGGGTAGGTAGTTGTTTGGAAGAATTTTACTGCTGATATGTTGTCTTCACAGTATGTGGCAGCTGATCTAAAGAAAGAAAGGGACGGTTCAAGCAGCAGGCATCTGGCCTACACCAAGAGATCAATTTCTGAATTCTTGTCTCCTTCAAGAAGAAGCCATCCCCATGTGGAGCCACTGTTAGCCCCCCCTATGAAATTCTTGACAAGCAAATAGGGGGCTAAGTCATTGATGAGTCTTCAAGGAATGCATTTCCTCTGAAAACACAGTCTCCTTGAAGCCTCCATGTGTCTTTTGTCCTTTGCTAGTATCCCCTCTGCTGATTTCTCTTATAAGGCCTCTCTGCTATGTGAAGAAATTCCCAAAGGCTTCCTTTTCCCTCTTATTTCCCCTCACTTAGCCTCCTTTTTATTCCCCCCTTTTCTCCCTTTCTATTTCCCCATTTACCCCCCAAATCCTCCCAAAGTCCCATTTAATTTCTTCCCCTACCCTTTGTTTAGCTTTCTTCCCCCTTTTCCCCTCTATCGTTCCCCTCCTTCACCTTCAAAATCCATTAAAAGGGGCTAAAACCCACTTTCTGACCTTATTCTAAGGCCTAGCCCCTTCCCCTTAACCACTTCCCCACATGTGCCCATGCGCTAGGACCAAGCGCTTAAGTCCCGAGTGCCAATCGCAATCAGAAGGTCGGGCGGGTGCAAACCCCTGTGTAACATTGAAAATCCCCGATGCGATTGGGATATAACGTTAAGTCCTCGATCTGTTCTGCACCATTGATCTGCTTCGATCGAACGACTGAGTGCTAATCGCATTTCCCCCCGTCAATCGCAATCGCAACATGCATCGTGCACCCCCCGATTGATCGCATCGTGCTTCGATTGCGATCCTCCGATCATATCCTGGCCGTCCATCTCCCAGCCGATCCAACGGCCAGCGCTCAACCGCAACCTCCTCCCGATCATTGATCGCAAGTCCTTCCATCTCCCTCCCGATTACATCCTGACCGTTTATTTGTCCCACCGATCTAACGGCCAACGCTTAATCGCACCTGCTCCTCCGATTGTTGTCCCCACCATTGATCTCCCCACCAGATCGGACAGCCAGCGCTCAATCACTTTCCCCCTTCCGATCACAATCGCAAGTCTTCTCCGTGCCGCTCCGATTGCGATGCTCCGATTTCATCCTGGCCGTCCATCCTCCCACAGATCCGACGGCCATCGCACTCCCATTTCCTCCGATCACGGTCCTTTCCTCTGTCTCCTGATTTGATCGCGGCCGTCCATTTTCCAGCCGATCGGACGGCCTGGCGCTAATCGCATCCCCTTCCCTCCATCCTCTGATTTAATCCTATCCGTCCATGTCCCCGCTGATCCAACAGCTCAGTGCTGATCGCATCCTCTCCCATCGTCCTTCTCTATTTTCCCTCCGATTGCATCCCCGCCGTTGATTTAGATCCAAGATCGACAGTTGTCACTCAATCGCGTCCCCCCTATCCAATCGCAATCGGAACTTTTGTGTTGTGCATTGTGATTGTTCCCCGCTCTGACCTCCGATTGCGATTGTACGATTATATCTCCGTCGTTCGTTCCCCCCAAGATCTGATGGTTCTGGTTCAATCGCCCTCTGCCTCTGCTGGGTCCCACATTCCCCACTTCACTCCATTGTTTTTCCATGTTTTCCTATGTAAATCGCTCCAGTGGTGGCATTTGAGTTTTCACGCTATATTATCATTTCTCTGCCACTTTTCATTGTTTCTCCACTGTCCCGCCACCATTTCACCGCCTCCACAACATTTCTCCGCCACCACTGTCCAGGTGTTAACAGATTCATCTTACTGTGCAGATGGCACAGAGAGGTCTTTCAATAGTTTCCAGCGAACCAGCAGAGAGTTTTCAAAGGGGGTTAATGATTCCTAATGATATAATTAAGGTTAACCCCGCAGTTCAGAGGCAAGGCACTGTTTGAAGACTAAGAGCGCACCAGCAATGCAATAACTGCGCTACCTAACAGTAGGACTTTTTCCTCCAGAGGTACACCTTCCCACAACGTCCTCCATGCCTTCTCGAGCCCTGAGACAATTAAATACACTGACTGAAGCTCATTTCGGATAGTCAGGCAGAATTAAAGAAGCATGGAGGGACCTACAAATCATTCCATCCAGTTCATTTATTTTAGAGTGGCAGCACAGAGCTCCAAGCTCCAGAAAGGACTCCAAAGAAATATCCGAGGTCAATTTCCGGCCTGACAGAGATCTCTGAACCAGATTACAGAGTACATACAGAGCCACAGATCCATTAAGCAGTATGGGCGTGGACACTTCCGCTGATTCTGTCTTAATGAGATTTATTAATTGTCTATCTACCTCTGTTTTTCTCTCTTATCCTATAAGAATTCCCAGAAACGAATTGTAAAGGTTGTTGTTCAGTTGCTGCGTAGTTTGTTGTTAGAGGGATTCATTCGACTGTTAGAACAGTCTTGGGAGGGAGTAGCAGAGTAGTTGTATGTAATAGGCTGGGAGGAGAAGTCTAGACTGTAACAGCCATTGAGCCTTATTGTACATGACTGGTTTTACATCTATTAATCAAACCACATTTCACAGGATCCTAGTCTATTGCTATTGGTGATGTTCCTCTTAACTCTGTTTATTTCATTTACATGTTGTTTCACGTTCTTCCGATAGGCATCAGAATAATGGTATAGGGTTCACCCTTTGTTAGGTGCCCTATGCTTTCAGCTCTCCCTACCTTTATGTTTTCCGCTAGATGTGCTATCTGAGAGTTTTTTTCAGTTGATTTAACCAGCGCAGTGGATGTTATTGCCTACTGGATGATGTATGAATTGGTTGAAGATGTTCTTATATGTTCTTGAGGGGTTTAAAGCTGGAAATTTTGGGAGCACTGGGGATAAGTGTTAGCCCTGTCCACTAGGATCCTTGCACGACCAGCTTACCTTTCTAAGATCCCTTCGTTTATCTTATCTTTGTTTTCTCTTGGAGTTGCTAAAGCAGAGCTGGAGTTAAATGACCTCAGGTCCGATCTATAAGCAGCCCCATTGTCTCTCTGAGAGCCGCCTTTGAGTATGTCCAAGCAGGTCTGGAGTTAAATGACCTCTGACCTGATCTATAGATAGAAAATTGGTTGCTTTCCTTCTTTCACTTTCCTCCTTAATGTTCCATCCCATCATCTATCTAAAAATATCCTTTAGTATAGATGAATTGCCCTTTGAAAGCCTTGGCTAGTGGTTGCATGTAATTTCCTTTCATGACTCCATAGCCCAATGGATGGCACTGTCTTGGCCTATCCTCTTTGCTGAAGCCTCCTGCTATTTTGTTTCCTTTCTCTCATTACTTTCCCATTCTATGATCTCCTGACCAACCCAGCAACCCTTCAACCAAATCATTTAAAACCCTTCTGTGCTTCATAACTAGCCTAACATCTCATTCTGAGCTTCAAAGAGACATCATTCTTTGATCTATTTGGAGAGATCCCTCTCCGGGTCCAGGAGGGCTAGATCCTAGGGCCCCAAAGTGGTTTGATGTTGTCTCATCTTTTGGTATTGCCAAATCTGCCAAAACATGGGAACCCCAACAAGTTGGAGGTCCAAGACCTCACTAAAATTGATCCCAGATCAAGTAGTTGGACACGTGTCATCCTAGACATAGAGAGTACGGCAATCTCCAATGTGTCCATCGGTCTTGCTATGGTCTCTATTCACTTTTCCCACCTCATTGGCCAAATGAGAGGTAATTCCCATGAGTCTGAAACTCCATGGGTAGGATGCATACGAGGCACAAATCAGAGAGAGGTAAACCATCTCAATATCTTCATGGTGGGGTAGAAGCACACCAACTAGGTTTGGCAAGCCTAGCCCTGTGGTTGCTTATAGCACCTAATCTATCCCCAAAACCCCCTTTGAGCTCCCAGAGCTCATCGTCCAACAGGACCCTCAGAATAGGGTTGTTCCATGGTTCCAAGATTCTCACGGAAGGTTAGGAACATGACCTTCCTCAGGGGCATTGTGAGAATATCCGTGACCTGCTCATTAGTTCCTATATGATCAAGCCTTATGGCGCCTCGCTGTACCATATCCCAGATAAAGTGGTACCAACCATAAACATTGTTGGATCAATCGTGGAACCCGGGATTCTATGACAATTGAATCCCCCTCTGGTTATCACAAAGGATAATGGTGGCATCTAGCAGATGCTTGAACAACTCACTGAAGAGCTTTCTCAACCAAGTGACTTCACAACAAGTCATACATGCTGCAATGTATTCGACCTCAGCGGTGCTCAAGGCTACCTACTTCCTTTTCCTGCCCGAAGCAGATCTACTTGTGAAGTAGCATCCAGACGTGCTCTTATGATCCACCACACTACCAGCCCAATCGACATCAGTATATAAAGGAGTGTCATACTCCCAGCAGCGTAACTCAGCCCAAGGTCTATCATGCCCCAGAGATATCTCAAGAGTTTCTTGGCACCAACCCAGTGAATTTTATGATCAACCATGTGTTGACTCAAAGTATTCACTGCAAAACATACGTCCAGACAGGTGCTCACTAAGAACATCAAGGCCCCTACGAGTTGACGATACTCAGTAGGATTTGTCAATACGGGCCCAACAGCGCTGCCACTCAACTTCTTGAAGTTGAGCTCCATCGGTGTCGACACGAACTTATAGTCCACCATACCAGAAGCTTCATAATGCATTTTCCTTGAGAGAGGAAAATCTCGCCAGGTCTCTGCCATACCTCCAGGTCTAGGAAGTAGTGCACCAGTCCTAGGTCCTTTCTTTCGAATACAGTAGCAAGCTCCCTCTTGCATTGATGAATGAAAGGGTCAGCACCTGTCAGGAAGAGGTCGTCCAAACACAGCACCAGAATGAGAGGCTTCTCTCTATCAACTTTGAAGTAAAGGTTCAGATCAACATTACTACAATTGAAGCCTAGCTTCATCAGGTAGCTATCTATCCTCTCGTACCAAGCTCTGGTGCTTGCTTCAACCCATAGAGGGCTTTCTTCAACCTACAAACATGGGTGTCCTGATCCTGGACTTTGAATCCCAAAGGTTGATCCACATACACCTCTTCCTTTATCGCACCATGCCACATAAAAAATGGTCTTGCACCATGCAACACATTTTCCCATCAGATCCATGCTTGATCTTATATCGAGGTGACACCAACTTTGATCAGTGGTCTAGGAACCATATCCTAGACATCACCCTCACATCCATGTAGATTTTGATGCTTTCCAGTTTCTTCAAATGAGCCAGGCTCATATTGTACTCATGGTAGCTAGATACCCCTTGTGTTTATATGGCTTCTGCTTTCCCACCCCCCTTCCGCCTGCCCGGAGCCATGGGGATCTTCTTTCGTTCAGAAATGATATTCGCTCAGGAGCATATATAGATGTATCTCCCTCTTAATGTCAGCTTCTCTCTCGAGAGAAGACATATATTTTAAATGAGGGCATCCCAGACACCAACTTCAAAAGGGGTCTTATTTTCCCACAGTCAAAGCCATCCAAACAGGCTTTGCTGATCATGGTTCAAGACTCCAACAACGTGGCTGAAGGCTGCAAAAATTTCCCAGTTCACACTTCAAGTTGATACTGTCACAAACTTAGTGTTATTATGAATCTCGTAGACATGGGTGTCTGTCTATGTCACTGTCATAATGACAATGACATAGACTCACAGATTTAGCTCCTCAAAATGGCGGTTACAGAGATACCTTCTGAACTTGCATCACAATTTTATTCATCATTAACAGTACTGAATATTTCAAGCTTACAACAATTACCTGTTGTAGCTTTCTCAACCAGCCCTCTAAGACTTTCTTTACTGCAATCCATAGAACTAGGAATCTAATCATGATTCCTTCTCTCATAATTCTGCACTTGAGATGTTCATCTACAACATCTGACATTGCATTTTGGTTCCAGATCTACCTATTTGTAGTGAATGGTTGACTGATCTAAGGCTCTAAGGCTTCAAATCTCAGTTTTGTAATTTTTCATCTGGTCAAGACACTTTCTAAGGTGATTGCCACTAGGTTGAGTTTAGATATATGCTGGTTCACAACCATTGTCACAAATCAATTGTGCCAGTATCATAATACTATCAAATGAGGCACTTCACTGCTCCTTTATGTAGAGATCTTAAAGACTTTGTCAAGTACATTAAAAAAATTTCTTTGTCTTCACTTGAATTCCTGTCTATGCCATATGCACAGATCTGGGAATTATTGTGATTGGTCTGCGTCCAACTTTAGCTTGTATATATGGTTTCCTCGGATGTGTAGCCAACCCAGGATTAGTGAGCACATAGTCAAAAACATATGTGATAACCACCTACAATCTTGTGAAGGATCCAACAAGAAAGACACGACGACCTCCATGTGGCCAAATAAAGCATGTGGGTACCAAAACTGAGGGTATAACTCCTCCTGATGAGCCCTGTTCGCCTCCTGCCGAGAACATTTGTTAAACTTGCATAAAAGTCAAATGTCCAGCACACAAATACCTCAATGCTATCTTGTTCCTGATAGAATTCTGTGTAATTTCACCAGAAACTACTTCTCAAAGTGGACCCCGCAAAATAAAAACTCTGATGAGCAGCCAAAGAAAGGAAATAATAAAGCCGAAAGAAGGTCCCAGGATAGGGATACAAGATAAATGTTTTACACGGAAAGCTGAAAGTCAAGGGCACAAATTATATGTTGTGTAATAAATTAAGGCGCCGAGCTCAACTTATTTTGTGCAAAATAAGCAGCTCGGCACACTAAAGAAAAGCTTCAACAGGGCTCCTGTTTACTCCATACTTTAATTAATATACAATATCCAGCTTAAGCCAAAGCCTAGTAGATTTTCAGCAAACCTTTAATAAAATCATTCTCCACCAATACATGAATAAATATACCACAATTTAACCCTAAATTCATCCTTTGTTCACATAACTGACAATGCTATACTCTACAGATCCAATTTCTGGAAAAAAAATGGGAGAAAAATAGAAATCCTCAATTTGAATAATTAATATCCAGTAAAGATCATCAAAATTCGTCAATATTCTTTGCAATATTTGAGTTGCAGACACGAATCCAAACAAAGAAAGGGAATATGGAAACTTTCCATCTGCAACAGAATGGGTGGACTTCGAAGTTCCTGCGGAGTTACTCCCAAACACTCGTTGCACTTCAGGTTTGATTTTGAATGACGGTTGATGCTCTTATGTTTGAGTCTGAGGGTATTATTCCCTGAGCTCTTCCTTCTTGGCCTAGCTGTGACATCTTAATGCCCTGCATGCACGTCCATCCCGAGAAACAATAGCTAGCAACAGTCGCGTTTATTTTTCTGAGGTTCCTACGATGAATTTACCATCACGGACATTTCAAAAAACCTTGCTTCAGATGACGTGGAAATTGATAGATTTAATCTTGCATCCGAAATTTCTCCAACTTCTGTTGTTACGACGGTGCCAAAAAACCATCCACGGGGAAGATTTTATGGTGGAGATGTGCCTGCCAAAAATCGGGTAGCTTTACTCCTACCCGTCAAAGACAAGTTCCAGGCGTTGCTGTCACCGATCAATCCGGGCAATCGCTGCAATAAGGAATGTCGCAGATCGTAATTATGTCCACACCGGACCCTATGAAGGCCCCGTGGATAGCAGCGGTGACAGGCTTCCAACATTTCTCGACAGCAAGGCCACCTGCATGTGCTTTATTTTTTTGTCTCATCTTTTCTCTCACTCAGCCTTCATCATCGTCAACATGAGAGACAACGATGGATCGATGCTAGAGCATAAATGGTTGCCGGAGATTATTTAGACAAATAATTCTGACGTAGGGGTTCTCGTCCAGTGCCGATAGATGTCCAAAACTCCGTAAATAAATGGGTGGGTGGCCACCATATACTTCTTCTCTTGTTTCTGTCGTTTCAACTGAGTCATGGAAAACACACTGCAATTCTTACGATAAAATTTGTAAAAAATGCCAAATAGACCACCACGCTGAGCACTCTTCCGGATCTTCCACCTCTATTTCCATTTTTAGTGAACAACAATCGTCCTTCTGCCTCTATTTTCATTTTCAGTGAACAGCAGTTGTCCAGATTTGCCCTTTCTATTTACATTTTCAATTTTCAATTTTAAATTTGAATAGAATAAAGATCTCATATTCAATCGTGGAAAGTTCAGGATTCGGATTAAACAGAGAGAACAGGTTGCTTACGGTTAGGGTTTAGATTTGATAATCTACAGTTGTAGCATTGAGTTCCTCTTTTCCTTAGCTTAAATGCCTAGCATACTGGCTCTTAAAACAATTCTTCATGGACCTATTTTGTCCTTCAAATAGTCCTTCATTTTGGTATGCATATCCTACAGCAATTCAGCCTCCATTCAGACCTTTGAAGCGGAATTTCTTCCACATTGTCTTGAACCTTTCCTAGCTACTAACCAAACTTGAAACTAGCCTTTAACCATATCTTATTAAGCCCAAAAACATGCCTAAATAATACGCTGTCACCTACAACTACTTCCCCATTATCTAGGGCAGACTTTCTCACGTTGTTCCAAGTCTCCTTGTTCAGCCAGATGAGATGCACTTGATGGATCAACAAATTTCCAACAAAAATTTGGGCACTGTCTTCTCCTTAGCCTTTGATATCATGTTAATTTCTGAACATGTTCTATGCCATTTCAGATTAGGGCACAATGCTGAAGAAGATAGAACATACTAATAGATCGATAGAAGACAAGCCAAAACAGAGATAAGAAATGGTGGCGTTACAACGATCAGCAAGATACTTCAACCAGCAAAGTCTCCAATAGGTCATTCAGCCAAGCGTGTCACACATAACCCAGAAAAACCCAAAAAAATAATATGTATCTCCAACGCCATCAAGAGAGAGAGAATTCCTCCACACCAATGTGTCAAATGAACTCTAAGTCTCTCCAATATATAGGAATCTTTGGGGGTGTGTGACACGTCCTTTAAGACATTTAAGTCAATATTTTATTCTAGGCCGACCTAGCACATAAGTGGAATAAATTCAAAGTATATGTTCTGCTCATCTGATCAAGATGATCTTTAGATCAATCTTACACCTCTCTGAAAGAGGAATCCAATAAAAATATTGGGATCGTCATCTGAGTAGCACAACCTGGAGTTTGGACCTAGTTGTCCAATTTTAACACGCACGCTTATGATTGGGGGCTCCTTTTGATGAAAACTTTAAATTTTTGGATTTTTCATGGAAAATTTTTCATGCCTACCTATGGCCAAGATATTTTGACAGGTTTTGGGCTTCCAGAAGGGTCAGAAACACCCTAAAAATGACCTTTCTGCCCCTTTTTGGACACACAGGAAGCAGTGTTGGGAGAACTCATTTTTGGAGGGGCAAATGGAAGCCAAATTAAGAAATTCCACTTGTGTTGGAAAGTAGACAGGCATACCTTTCCAACAAGCCCACGTGGAGCCAATGTGGACACAGGTAAGGCCTCCAAAATCAGCTCCAAATGGTCACGATGCATAGAGAAATCAGGCGCAGCGCATTGGGGATTTTTCCTCATTTTGGACTCAGTAACTCTGTTTTTCGCCAAGTTTTTGACATTTTGACTTTCTTACTTCCAAATTTTAAACTCATGAAGAAATTGGATATAGTTTGATGGATCTTGATGTAATTTTGTTAAATTTTTACTCATGGAGGTAGATTCATCGATTAAAAGGTGAATTTCAACTGAATGAATCAGTTTCCTATCTTATAGAGGCAAGCTATTCCACTACCTATTTTCCAGTTCTCAGTTTAGATATTTTTGAAACAGCTCCTAAAATTGTGAGCTTGAACCCTAGAGGTTGGGGATGAGTTATTTTTGTCTATATCTTGTATTTTTTCAATCATTAGCATGTTTGGACACTTGGGATTGCTTTGAGCTTCATTGTACATTCATATCTGCAACTTGGCAAAGGAACATACCAGGGTTTGCAACACTCCTTGGGATTCATGTGGCTCTTATTTTTTATGATGTGTTTCTCTCTATTACTGTAAGTTTACTGTTGTTTCATGTGTATCATTTTCCCTCTTATTTCTTCTTAAGTTAAACAAACAAGGATAAAGGTGGAATTCATTAAAATTTGCAGTGCTCTACCTAGGGTTTGTTTAATTCTCTATGTTTTCAACTATCTGAAGAGGATTCCTGAAATTTTATTGCCCTCTTCAACTCCTCACAGGTCTAAGCTATCCATTTCATTCAAAATTGAAGTGTCAAAAAAATTTCCTACCTTTCCCCATTCAGATCTCTGCAAAAACTAGGCCTCATTCCCCAGACTCAAAATCTACCCTTCCCTTTGATCCAAAAAATACCCTCAAAATCAAATCAAGCTCTTTTACATATATACCTAGCCTAAAATCATCCTTTATTCAAGTCATCTCAAGCCTCATTGATCATTTTTTGCTGAGATTGACCAGGAGAGAGCCCTCTCCTGATCTGGTAGGGCTAGCTACCAGGTTAATCGTGGTTTGATGTTACCCTAGATTCTGCCTTTCTCAGCTTGAGGTAGATTTAGGCCATAACATAGTGGTGACTCCACTGGGGAATACAAAATTTTTTTCTTGTTAGTGTTATTCATTTTATAAACTACAGACGGAGCCTGAAGTTAGCCAGGTAGCCTTAGAAACGCTCTTGCTTTGCATTAGCGAAAGTAGATGAATGCTGCTTCAGTCAATCTCCGGTCTAGTTTATGAACTGAACATCTAGTTTCCTCAGTAAAATCTAATCAAGTTCAGATCTAATTGTTGATGGTGGACAATGATCAGACACCACAAGGCTGAAATCATTCACCTGGCGACTCTAAATCAATTTCGAGATCAGATCCAAGGACTCCACTGGAGGATGAACCTGACCAGCAGAAACATGAAAGGACAATATGGAAAGATCAGGTATTCAAGTTGGAATTTCATCCAAGAAATTTTGTTCTTTGTCATAAATGTTTTCTTCTCTTTTCCCGAGAATGCTAAGAAGGCTTTGCAAAGTATATTGTATTTGAGAAAAGATCCTCGACTTGCATTTGATTCCTCCCCTTTGAAGATTGTGAATACCAAATATTTGCATGCTTTTGAGCTTGATCAAGACCTTTCTTCCGAGTCTTGTGATGAAAATATTCAAACTAATGAACCTCAAGAGACGAAGACTGATTCTGCAGCATTTGTACATACCCTATACCTTGTAAAATTCCAGATCGATACAAGCCTCTAATTTCACCTCCTATATCCCATGATTTCCCTAAAAATCATGATCTATATCTACCAAGATTTGATGGTGAACGCGACAACATCACTACTGAGAGACATGTTCTGAATTTTGAGTCTTTTCTTGACCTTTTTGAAGTTGATGAAGAGGATGTCAGTATTAGGCTTTTTTCTCTTTCTTTGTAAGTAAAGGTCAAGGGTTGGTTCAAAACCCTGCATGATGCGAGCATCTCAGATTTCCAGCAGTTCGTCAAAAGTTTTACTCGAAAGTTGAGTGATCAGACAGAACCCTTTCTTGATTATAGAAGAGTATAACCAGCTGAAAAGACTACCAGGGGAGACAGTACAACAGTTTTCTGCCCGATTTAACCAAGTTTATTATTTGATGCCATTTAATATAAGACCTCCTCCTGGATCTGCTCTCTTGCACTACCTGGGTGCCTTTGATCCGGAAATGGAGTTTCAGCTGAGAAAAAGGAATCTTGCAACAATTGAAGAGATGTAGAACAATGTAGTAGATGTAGAGGCTCATTTTTTGATTCGAAGGGAAAATTTGAAGGAAGAAGAGATGAAAAATATAGATACGGAGGAATCAACATCTCTAGAGGTAAAGCTTGACATGTTGGTAAGTGCAGTGGAAGAGATGATGCAAAATATCACCACAAGGAATGAGTATAATGTTCAAGCCCATGGCTCGCTGATTGAAGAAGAACAAGTTGCTGATCCAAAACATTTTATTTCTTATCCCGGTTGTCATAGATCTGATAATGATTGTTTTATAGATCATCTTGGAGAAGAGAGAGCTGTTGATATGACATGTATGCTTGATGATGTGTTTTATACTAATGATTTTCCTCAGTTTGATCAGTATGATGATGATTATGTTCTCCAAACAAAATCTAATCTTGCAGACAAATCAACAGCTAGTTTATGGAAGGAGGAAGTTCAATTTTAGCAGCTCGAGTACAGTGATCAACCGATGCATATCAGCTATGACAGTGACGAGGAAAGTGCAGAAAATTTTGAAGTAAGTGAAGGATCTTTTCCCTCTTTTTTTGATTCGTTTCATTTCATCAGAGACAAATTCCATGCAATCAGAAATCAATTGTCAACAAGTCTTGATCTATACCATCTTGAGGGAAATGAAAGCCCACTTATAGAGTTCTCATATCCAGATTTTCTGCCCCCAAATGCCATTGATTGTCAAGTTGTAGATGAGGACTTGGAAGCTGGCACATATGATCAAATGATACAAGATGATTCCGTACCATTTTTTTTTGAAGCATTTCGATTTTTTAAGGGTAAATTTCATAGTATATCTTCAAATGAGTAGCCTGTAGGAAATCATGCAATCTCATCGAAACCAATAGAAAATGGGTTGCAGCAGTCTTTTCATGTTTTTCACGATCCAATAGTTGATGTGTTGGATGATGTCTGCAGTCAAAGTCCGTCTCCATTGACTACATGTGAGCTTGAAAATTGTGCTGATATAAACTTGATCCGACAGCTGGTTTCTTTGTCATTTTCAGCAGGAGTCTCGTCACAGAGCTCAAAACAAATTTTTCATTCATGGTATGAGGAGAAGGAAAGTAATCCATTGAATGAGCTAAGTCCCAGTGTGCATGAACTTTAAGATCCTTATGCGATGTTTTTGGAGGCAGATAGAGAATCCATATAATTCAACAGATTTGTTTCCAAGTTTTCATGGGAGTTTCCTTTCAATAGTTCTCTCTTGTTGTTCATAAGCGAGCACTTGCAGAGAATTCAAACAGCAGCCAGGATGCTTACTTGGTTGCATTGGTTGTTTCATTTCACTTGATTAGGTGATGCATGAAAATATTAGAGTAGGTTTTGATGAATAAGCTCTACTTTGAGCATCATTTCTAGTTTATCGATTATGTTTAAGTATCGAGTCAGTTTTTAGTTGAATGAGAGTCAATTTGTGTCGTCAATTCATCAGTTTTTAGTCATGCATTTCAGCTTGATTTTTTTACTCCATTGCCCAATTGATGAAGGCATTGTCTGCTTTCCAGAGATCTGATGTTCCTGGCACCTCCAAGGAGCTACCATCCCCATTGGAGCCAATGTTAGTGTCAATATTTGCAGCCTTCCTCTAGTGATCAAACATGCTCTTACAAAGTGATTTTAAGGTGTCAAGGTCAAATTTTGTCATTTCAGTGAGTCTTCAAGAAACAATTGGTCACTAGGTACTAGGTATAGGGTTTGCTTTTTGATGCAGGGGCATTGGACACTAGCCAGCAATGTAGGAGTTTTGTCCACATGTTGTGGCTAGGAGGGTTTGAAAACATTCGAATTGTTACAGCTAGGTGTTAACACCTTAGCTGATTGTATTATTTAGATTAATTAGATTCATAGAAAGTCGAATAGCTCAGTTAGTCTAGCTGTCATATTTTAGTTAACTGAATTATTATAATTAGACTGTTGATTTTCCAAAATGGTCCTCACTGAGGAACCGAAGAGCCACATTGTAATATGTATAAATTGTATTCTCCGGATGTAGAAAAGGGAGAGCCGAGAGAAGAAGAGAGATTCTACAATAAAAATTGTTCACAATTGCTTCTAATTAAATAGTTTCGGTGCGCATTCATCATAGAGTAGTTCGAATCCTTAAGTGTGAAGAGATTGTTTAATTGCGAAGTGATGGACTCTGTGCATGAATAATTGAACTCCTTCACGAATGCTACTTATCTCTGTTGGTTGTTTATCTTAATTCATTCGAATAACCCTGCACATTTAACCCCGCTCGTAGGCGTGATCTGTATACAGAATCCTGGTTAATATTGGTGAAGTCCCCGTATAAAGAGATAACCTTGTTTTACTGTTAGTTGAAGCCGGAACCCGGACTAAACCTGGAGTTAACGTATGAAAGGAGACCGTAACCCGATGTAACCCGGGTCAACCTCATACCAAAACCAGAAGCAGAAGCGCAAGAGTGGATTGCCCCATTTCGCACCGCTTTTGGTGCAGAGGTGGTATTTCTGGGTCGAGGAGTGATTCCATAGAGGAATAGACACGTGGTGGAGTGGACCGTTCAAAAAAACCACTCTCCCGTACATTTTGCGCATTAACATCAGTACGAGGTCGATGAGCGAAATCAGCACAGGCCATTGATTTGAGAGAAGGCCATCGGACAGTCTTCGTGTGACAGAGATAAACGATGTTTAAACCAGGTATGACGCGCACATTTGATTGGTCCATTGACATATATGTGGGGTCCGGAATGAGGGGTTATTATAAATTCTTTTGTTCATAAAGTGTTGGCTATTAATATTAAATTCCGCCGGATAATAAAATTATTGCCAAGGGTTATTACACAGTTAATTATTCAATTACAAAGAGAATGGGTTTATTATAAAGTTTCGATTATGTTTAATTGTAAATTTATTTGAAATTGATAAATAAACGAAAGGAAAAGCTGACAGAGCCATGATGAATGTTGACCATCCCTCCACTGGAGCTGACTTTTGGCATTGCTGCATCATTTGTGGTATCGGAGCTATTGTCTAAAGTTGTTTGTTGACATGGCAGTTAGAGTTGGAAGAGGTGCTGGCAGGAGAAGACCTGTTGCCAACGTTGAGGTGTTGGAGATGTTGTAGAGGGTCGAGGCCAGGATGGATGCCATGGAGTGAAGACAGACCAGAGATCCTGAAGACACCAGTGAACCTGAGGTAGAAGAAGCTGAAGAAAATGTCAAAATTCCTCCTGACTTGAGGCTCCTCAGAACTATTCTGGGGTCTGCAGTTAAGCCCAGAATTGAAGTTTCGAGTTATGCAGGGGGACTAAATCCAGAGGAGCTAGTGGACTGGATAAATGAAATGAACAAATGCTTCGATTATGAAGAGATAAGCGAAGATAAAAAGGTCAAGTTTGCAGTGACAAAGCTGAAAGGACATGCTGCATTTTGGTGGGATGGAGTGCATGAAGAAAGGAGGATAGTTGGCAAGAAACCTATCAAGAGCTGGACTAGAATGATGGCTAAATTAAAAGGAAAATTCTTGCCTAGTGATTACTAGCTAACATTGTATAAACAAATGCAGAACCTGAGATAGAGGTTGCTGACAGTAAAGGAATATACAGAGGAATTCTACAGAGTGAGCATAAGAGCTGGGCAATTTCAAGATACACCAGAGAAGACTGCCAGATATGTAAATGGTCTTAGACTGGAGATCCAAGATGAGATTGGTATTCTGTCTCCTAATACAGTGGAAGAGGCCTATCAGATGGCCTTGAAAGCGGAGGAGAAACTCCTGAGGAAACAGTATGAAGAGAGGTACTTTCCGAAGAAAGGGAAGTTAGGGTGGCAGAGGAAAGCCTGCTACACCCAGGGATGGAGCTAATAGTAGCTCACCTTAGAATGCATCTGCAGAGGATGATGTAAGGGGCAGAAGGGGTTCTTACAGAGGAAAAGGAAGAGGAGGCAGAGACAGGGGCAGAGGTAGAGAATTGAGGTGTTATAGATGTCAGCAAGTGGGACACAAGCACTATGAATGTCCAGAGAATGTGGGTGCTGGTCCAAGAAATGTTGTTGTTTCCTAGGCTCGAGAAGAGGCAGAGATTGAAGAAGAAATTCTTCCAGAGAGGGGAGAATCCTTGGTGGTAAATAAGGTCCTATTGAAGCAAGCCAAAGAGGTCACTGAGCCTACACAAAGGAAGACTTTGTTTAGGAGCATATGCAAAGTCGAAGGAAAATGCTGCCAACTAGTCATTGATAGTGGCAGCACAGACAATCTGGTTTCCACTGAGGTCATAGAAAAGTTGAAGCTGAAGACTAGGGAGCATCCAACTCCCTACAGGGTGTCCTGGCTGCATAAAGGGCACCAGAGAGTTGTGAAAGAACAATGTGAGATAGAGTTGCAAATGGGAAAATACAAAGATAAGGTCCTGTGTGATGTAATGCCCATGGATGTGTGTCATACACTGCTGGGTAGACCTTCGCAGTTTGACAGAGTAGCAGTGCATGATGGCAAGAATAACACTTACAAGTTCTTCAAAGATGGGGTGCATCATACATTGATACCCATGGAAGAAGGAGAGCCATCTAGTAGAGTGATTGATCCAAAGACCTTGTTGCTGAGCGGGAAATAATATCTGCAGTAGATAGAAGAAGAAGAGGTAAGCTTTGCTTTAGTTTGCAAGCCTAAGGTAGTTCTTACTTCTACAAATATTTCTGATTTACCAGTAGAGATACAAGAGATGTTAGATGATTACTGTGACATTGTTGTGGATGATTTACCTGATGAGATGCCACCTGTGAGAAAGATCAGCCATCAGATAGATTTTATCCCTGGTTCAAATCTGCCAAATAAGGCAGCCTACAGAATGACTCCCAAGGAAAATGAGGAAATCAGGAGACAAGTGCAGGAGTTGGTGGACAAAGGACTAATCAGAGAAAGTCTGAGTCCATGTGCAGTACCAGCAATTTTGAGCCCAAAGAAAGATGGAGGCTGGAGGATGTGTACTGATTCCAAATCAATTAATAAGATCAAAATTAGGTACAGATTCCCTTTGCCCAGAATTGAAGATTTAATGGACTGTTTGAGTGGTGCTAAATATTTCTCAAAGATAGATTTGAAGAGTGGATACCATCAGATTAGAATAAGAGAGGGTGATGAATGGAAGACTGCTTTTAAGACAAATGAAGGACTGTATGAATGGATGGTAATGCCTTTTGGGTTGTCAAATGCACCTAGCACTTTTATGAGACTTATGAATGAAGTATTGAAAGAATTTATTGGGAAATTTGTGATAGTATATTTAGATGATATACTAGTTTTCAACAGAACTAAAGAAGAACATTTAAGTCATCTTAATCATGTCTTGAAGAAGCTGCACCAGGAGAAACTGCGGATAAATTTGAATAAATGCTCATTCATGAAGGAAGAGTTGGTGTATTTGGGTTTTTTTGTTTCTGCAGAAGGATTGAAGATGGACCCAGAAAAGGTTAAGGCAATTGTGGAGTGGCCTTCACCCAGGAGTATTTTTGAGGTAAGAAGTTTCCATGGACTTGCTAGTTTTTATAGAAAGTTTATAAGAAACTTCAGTAATATTAATGCACCCATAATTGAGACCATAAAGAAGAGTAAACAACCATTTAAGTGGACTGTGGAAGCAGAAAGAAATTTTAAGGTTTTGAAGCAAAAGATAACAGAGAAGCCTGTTTTGATTCTGCCTGATTTTACTAAACCATTTCAAGTAAAATGTGATGCCAGTGGGGAAGCCATTGGAGCTGTGTTGAGTCAGGATGATAGGCCTGTAGCCTATTTCAGTGAAAATTTGAATGATACCAGAAGAAATTATTCCTCTTATGAGAAGGAATTCTATGCAATTGTTTAGGCACTGAAGAAGTGGAGACATTACTTGATGTCCAGGGAATTTGTATTATATTCTGACAATCATGCTTTGCAGTATATTGTACAGCAGCCCAAGTTGAAACATAAGCATGCTAAATGGGTTGAGTATCTCCAAGGTTTTAATTTTTTTTTGAAACATATAAGTGGCCAAGCCAATAAAGTAGTTGATGCTTTGAGTAGGAGACACTTGCTTGTTCAAGAAAATAATTTTGAGGTTGTAGGATTTGATTTTCTCAAGGAATTGTATAAAATAGTTCCTGATTTTAAAGAAGAATTTGAGGCATGCAGTAACCCTGTATTAATAGATAGAAGCCAGTGGCTGGATTATTTTCTGCAGGAAGACTTGTTATTCAGAAAGAACCAACTGTGTGTACCAAAATGTTCCATGAGAGAAAATTTGATCAAAGAGAAGCATAGTGGTGGACTTGCTGGACACTTTGGTACTGATAAGACTTATTATTAGCTGAGTCATTTCTATTACTGGCCCAAGATGAGAGCAGAAGTGGACAAGTTTGTGAAGAATTGCAAAATCTGTCAGTATGCTAAAGGAAGGAGCCAGAATGCAGGATTGTATACTACCTTGCCTATTCCAGACAGGCCTTGGGACATGGTGAGTATGGATTTCGTTCTAGGATTTCCCAAGACCCAGAGAGGGAATGATGCAGTCTTTGTTGTGGTGGACAAATTCTCCAAAATCGCACATTTTATTCCATGTTATAAAACTAGTGATGCCACCCATGTTGCTAACTTGTTTTTCAAAGAAGTTGTTAGATTGCATGGGTTACCCAGGAGCATTGTTTCAGATAGAGACACCAGATTTGTGGGGCACTTTTGGAGGACACTGTGGAAGAAAATTGGCACCAAAATAATTTTCAGCTCAACTTATCATCCCCAGAATGATGGACAGACTGAGGTAGTGAATAGAAGTCTGGTAAATTTATTGAGGAGTCTTGCAGGAGAGCATCCCAAGCAGTGGGACCATATTTTTCCCTAGGAAGAATATGCATATAATGATTCACCAAACAGGAGCACAGGACAGAGTCCATTTCATATTGTTTATGGAATGCATCCCAGAGGAATATAAGAATTAAGAAATCTGGGAAGAGCAGAGCTAAGGAGTGTAGATGGTCAAGAGTTTGCTTCAGAGATCCAGGCCATACATGAACAAGTGAAACAACAATTACAAGGCAGCAGCATCAAATACAAAAGCAGAGCAGACTTGAGCAGAAAAGAAGTTCATTTTGAAGTAGGAGATCAGGTTTTGGCACACTTGAGAAAGGAGGATTCCTAAAGAAACAGTATAATAAACTGAAGCTCAAAAATATTGGGCCATGGAAGATACTTAGAAAGTTTTCTGCAAATGCCTATGAGATTGAATTGCCACCCAATGTTGGAATATCTCCCATTTTTAATGTTGCAGATTTGTACAAGTATGAAGATGATGGTGCAAAAGAAGGATCAGCAGACAAGGAACAGATTGAGTGGAAAGAGAAGCTACCTCCAGAATAGCCATTGCAACCAGAGAAGATATTGGACAAGAGAGTGTTCAAAAGGACCAGAGGACAAGAGTATTTTTAGTACTTGATTAAATTGAAGGATAAGCCAGAGGAAGATGACACTTGGATGACTGAAGGAATGTTGCAGAAGATAGGTAGATCCGTGGAAGAGCTCATGGACAGGAGCCCATGAAGAAATTTCCCTCGGGAGCCTGATGCTGGGGCATTGGACACTAGCCAGCAATGTAGGAGTTTTGTCCACATGTTGTGGCTAGGAGGGTTTGAAAACATTCAAATTGTTACATCTAGGTGTCAACACCTTAGCTGATTATATTATTTAGATTAATTAGAGTCATAGAAAGTCGAATAGCTCAGTTAGTCTAGCTGTCATATTTTAGTTAATTGAATTATTGTAATTAGACTGTTGATTTTCCAAAATGGTCCTCACTGAGGAACCGAAGAGCCACATTGTAATATGTATAAATTGTATTCTCCGGATGTAGAAAAGGGAGAGCCGGGAGAAGAAGAGAGATTTTGCAATAAAAATTGTTCACAGTTGCTTCCAATTAAATAGTTTATGTGCGCATTCATCATAGAGTAGTTCGAATCCTTAAGTGTGAAGAGATTGTTTAATTGCGAAGTGATGGACTCTGTGCATGAATAATTGAACTCCTGCACGAATTCCACTTATCTTTGTTGGTTGTTTATCTTAATTCATTCGAATAACCCTGCGCATTTAACCCCACTCGTAGGCGTGATCTGTATAGAGAATCCAGGTTAATATTGGTGAAGTCCCCGTATAAAGAGATAACCTTGTTTTACTGTTAGTTGAAGCCAGAACCGGGACTAAACTTGGAGTTAATGTATGAAAGGAGACCGTAACTCGATGCAACCCAGGTCAACCTCATACCAAAACCGGAATCAGAAGCGCAAGAGTGGATTGACCCATTTCGCAGCGCTTTTGGTGCGGAGGTGGTATTTATGGGTCAAGGAGCAATTCCATAGAGGAATCGACACGTGGCGGAGTGGACCGTTCAAAAAAACCACTCTCCCGTACATTTCGCCTGTTAACGTCAGTACGAGGCCGACGAGTGAAATCAGCACAGGCCATTGATTTGAGAGAAGGCCATCGGACGGTCTTCGTGTGACGGAGATACACGATGTTTAAACCAGGTATGACACGCACATTTTATTGGTCCATTGATATATATGTGGGGTCCGGGACGAGGGGTTATTATAAAGTCTTTTGTTCATAAAGTGTTGGCTATTAATATAAAATTCCGCCGGATAATAACATTATTTCCAAGGGTTATTACATAGTTAATTATTCAATTACAGAGAGAATGATTTTATTATAAATTTGTGATTATGTTTAATTGTCAATTTCTTTGAAATTGATAAATAAACGAAAGGAAAAGCTGACAGAGCCATGACGACTGTTGACCATCCCTCCACTGGAGCTGACTTTTGGCGTTGCTGCATCACTTTTACTCCTTTCAAAGTTGTCCAAATGTCTGTCCATGTCACCATTCAGCTGAGTGTACCATCATTTAGAGCATGGTCATCATCATTTCAAGTTCCATTGGGTCGTTTTACACCTTGTTCATGCTTCAGTTGTGCCTAGGTAAGTTTCATTTCCCTCTCCTAGGTTTTTGGAGGTAATTTCTCTTGGATGGTCAAATCATCATAAAAAATTGTATCCTGATATTCATACACCTTCCCCTATCCTTAATGTACCTTATTAAACACTTCCCATCACTGAGATCCCCTAAATTCCTCATTTTCACACAAACCCTAGTTTCTTGCTACAACTTGGCAATTTTCTAGGCTAGGCCTGTGTTTTTCCCTTTTGGACCCCTTCCCCTCACTCAATATTTGAAATTCCACTTTTCCCTGCTTCCTAACATCCCTCCCTACTTCCCAAATTTTTTTCAAGAATTTAGAAGCCCCTTATCCCCTTCATTTTACTTCATTTCGACAACATTCCTTGTTCCACACATTGGGATAGGTTTTACTTCAATGATGTTTCTGAGTAAGAAAAGATGAATTTTGGAAAACTGAGAGAGGTTTTTGTCCAAAATAGGCCAAGGAAGAAAAACCTCCTTCACATTTTACACAGGTGTCATGGTTTTAGATAAATGTCAAAAATACAGTTTCCTTAGCAGAATTGATGCACTTCTGAAGTGACCTTGGGAAAATCAATCTTTCTCCTATCTTGGTTGGCCAAATGACTTGCTTGATGAGTTAAATGATAACTAGAAAAAAAAATATTTTCAATGAGATATCATGAGCTTAATTTTAAGTTAAGGAATATCTTCAAAAGTTGATTGCAACAGCACTCTGCCTTGAGGTAGCCTCATTTTGCACATTTTGACTAGTCTTGGGAGATTTGATTTTTGACAGGGCAAGTGAACTCCAAATTGAAAAATTACAATTGGGTTGGAAATTAGACTCAATAATATTTCCAACAAGCTATCCTGCACCCAATTTTGACACTGGGAAGGTCTCCAAATGTCTACTGCAAAAAGGCGCTATGCATTGAGATGAATTTTGGAAATCTTGCCTTGACAAAACAGAGTTTTCAGCCTAATGCGCCGCGCCACTTGGCGCACACTTATGATTGGGTGCTCCTTTTAATGAAAAATTTAAATTTTTGGATTTTTCATGGAAAATTATGCATGCCTACCTATGGCCAAGATATTTTGACAAGTTTTGGGCTTCCAGAAGGGTCAAAAACACCCTAAAAATGACCTTTCTGCCCCTTTTTGGACACACGGGAAGTAGTGTTGGGAGAACTCATTTTTGGAGCGGAAAATGGAAGCTAAATTCAGAAATTCCACTTGTTTTGGAAATTATACAGGAAAACCTTTCCAACAAGCCCACTTGGAGCCAATTTGGACACCGGGAATGCCTCCAAAATCAGCTCCAAACTGGTGCGACGCATAGAGAAATCAGGCGCGACGCATCAGGGATTTTTCTTCATTTTGGACTCAGTAACTCTGTTTTTCGCCTAGTTTTTGACATTTTGACTTTCTTACTTCCAAATTTTAAAATCATGATGTAATTGAATGTAGTTTTATGGATATTGATGTAATTTTGTTAAATTTTTACTCATGGAGGTACATTCATCCATCAAAAGGTGAATTGCAACTGAATGAATCAGTTTCCTATCTTATAGAGGCAAGTTGTTCCACTGCCTATTTTCCAGTTCTCAGTTTAGATCTTGTTGAAACAGCTCCTAAACTTGTGAGCTCGACCCCTAGAGGCTGGGGACGAGTTAGTGTTGTCTATATCTTTTAGTTTTTCAGTCATTAGCATGGTTGGACACTTGGGATTGCTTTGAGCTTCATTGTACATTCATATCTGCAGTTTGGCAAAGGAATAGAGTAGGGTTTGCAACACTCCTTTGGATTCATGTGGCTCTTTGTTTTGATGATGTGTTTCTCTCTGTTAATGTAAGTTTACTAGTGTTTCATGTGTATCATTTTACCTCTTATTTCTTCTTAAGTTAAACAAACAAGGATAAAGGTGGAATTCATTAAAATTTGCAGTGCTCTACCTAGGGTTTGTTTAATTTTCTATGTTTTGAACTGTCTGAAGAGGATTCTTGAAATTTTCTTGCCCTCTTCAACTCCTCACCAGTCTGAGCTATCCATTTGATTCAAAATTGAAGTGTCAAAACAATTTCCTACCTTGCCCCATTTATATCTCTGCAAAAACTAGGCCTCATTCCCCAGACCCAAAATCTGCCCTTCCATTTTATCCAACAAACACCCTCAAAATCAAATCAAACTCTTTTAAATATATACCTAGCCTAAAATCAGCCTTTATTCAAGTCATCTCAAGCCTCACTGATCATTTTTTGCTGAGATTGACCAGGAGAGAACCCTCTCTCGATCTGGTAGGGCTAGCTACCAGGTTAAGCGTGGTTTGATGTTACCCTAGATTCTTCCTTTCTCAGCCTGAGGTAGATTTAGGCCATAACATAGTGGTGAATCCACTGGGGAATACAAAATTGTTTTCTTGTTAGTGTTATTCATTTTATAAACTACAGACGGAGCCTGAAGTTGGACAGGTAGCCTTCGAAACGCTCTTGCTTTGCATTAGCGAAAGTAGATGAATGTTGCTTCAGTCAATCTCCAGTCTAGTTTATGAACTGAACATCTGGTTTCCTCAGTAAAATCTAATCAAGTTCAGATCGGATTGTTGATGGTGGACAACTATCAGACACCGCAAGGCTGAAATCATTCACCTGGTGACTCTAAATCAGTTTCGAGATTAGATCCAAGGACTCCACTAGAGGATGACCCTGACCAGCAGAAACATGAAAGGAAAATATGGAAAGATTAGGTATTCAAGATGGAATTTCATCCAAGACATATTTTTCTTTGTCATAAACTTTTTCTTCTCTTTTCCTGATAATGCCAAGAAGGCTTTGCAAAGTATATTGTATTTGAGAAAAGATCCTCGACTTGCATTTGATTCCTTCCCTTTGAAGATTGTGAATACCAAATATTTGCATGCTTTTGAGCTTGATCAAGACCTTTCTTCTGAATCTTGTGATGACCATCGTCAAACTGATGAACCTCAAGAGACCAAGACTGATTCTGCAGCATTTTTACATAACCCTATACCTTGTAAAATTCCAGATCGATACAAGCCTCTGATTTTACCTCCTATATCCCATGCTTTCACTAAAAATCATGATCTATATCTACCAAGATTTGATGGTGAACGCGACAACATCACTGTTGAGAGACATGTTTTGAATTTTGAGTCTTTTCTTGACCTTTTTGAAGTTGATGAAGAGGATGTCAGTATTAGGCTTTTTCTCTTTCTTTGCGAGGCAAGGTCAAGGGTTGGTTCAAAACCCTACTTGATGTGAGCATCTCATATTTCTAGCAGTTCGTCAAAGTTTTCCTCGACAGGTGGGTGATCAGATAGAACCCTTTCTTCATTATAGAAGAGTATAACCAGCTGAAAATATTGCCAGGGGAGATATTAAAACAATTTTCTGCCAGATTTAACCAAGTTTATTATTAGATGCCAGTTAATATAAGACTTCCTCCTGGATCTGCTCAATTGCACTACCCGGGTGCCTTTGATCTGGAAATAGAGTTTTAGCTGAGAGAAAGGAATCTTGCAACACTTGGAAAGATGCAAAATAGTGCAGTAGATGTAGAGGCTCATTTTCTTATCTGAAGGGCAAAGTTGAAGGAAGAAAAGATGAAAAACATAGATCTGGAGGAATCGACATCTCTAGAGGTAAAGCTTGACATGTTGGTAAGTGCAGTGGAAGAGATGATGCAAAATATCACCATAAGGAATGAGTATAATGTTCAAGCCCATGGCTCGCTGATTGAAGAAGAACAAGTTGTTGATCCAAAACATTTTATTTCTTATCCCAGTTGTCATAGATCTGATAATGATTGTTTTATAGATCATCTTGGAGAAGAGAGAGCTGTTGATATGACACGTATGCTTGATGATGTGTTTTATACTGATGATTTGCCTCATTTTTATCAGTATGATGATGATTATTTTCTCCAAACAGAAGCTAATCTTGCAGACAAATCAGCAACTAGTTTATGGAAGGAGGAAGTCCACTTTCAGCAGCTCGAGTACAACAATCAACCGATGCATATCAGCTATGACAGTGACGAGGAAAGTGCAGCAAATTTTGAAGTAAGTGAAGGATCTCTGCCTTTTTTTTTTTATTCATTTCAGTTCATCAGAGACAACTTCCATGCAATCAGAAATCAACTGTCGACAAGTCTTGATCTGGACCATCTTGACGGCAATGAAAACCTTGTTCAAGACTACTCATATCCAGATTTTCAGCCCCCGAATTCCATTGATTGTCAAGTTGTAGATGAGGACTTGGAAGCTGGCACATATGATCAAATGATACAATATGATTCCATACCATTTTGTTTTGAATCATTTCAGTTTTTGAAGGGTAAATTGCATAGCATATCTTCAAATGAGCAGCCTGTAGGAAATCAAGTAATCTCATCAAAACAAATAGAAAATGGGTTGCAGCAGTCTTTTCATGTTTTTAACGATCCAATAGCTGATGTGTTGGATGATGTCTGTAGTCAAAGTCCTTCTCCATTGACTACATGTCAGCTTGAAACTTGTGTTGATATAAACTTGATCCAACAACTGGTTTCTTTGTCACTTTTAGTAGGAGTCTCATCACAAAGATCAAAACAAAGTTTGCATTCATGGTATGAGGAGAAGGAAACTAATCCATTGAATGAGCTAAGTCCCAGTGTGCATGAACTTCAAGATCCTTATGTGGTGTTTTTGGAGGCGGATAGAGAATCCATATCATTCAACAGATCTGTTTCCAAGTTTTCATGGGAGTTTCCTTTCAGTAGTTCTCTCTTGTTGTTCATAAGCGAGCACTTGTAGAGAATTCGAACAGCAGCCAAGATGCTTACTTGGTTGCATTGGTTGTTTCATTTCACTTGATCAGGTGATGAATGAAACTGTTAGAGTAGGTTTTGATGAATAAGCTCTACTTTGAGCATCATTTCTAGTTTGTCAGTTGTGTTTAAGTATCGAGTCAGTTTTTAGTTGAATGAGAGTCAATTTGTGTCATCAAGTCATCAGTTTTCATTCATGCATTTCAGCTTGATTTTTTGACTCCATTGCCCAATGGATGAAGGCACTATCTGCTTTCCAAAGATTTGTCGTTCTTGGCACCTCCAAGGAGATACCATCCCCATTGGAGCCAATGTTAGTTTCAGTCTTTTCAGCCTTCCTCCAGTGATCAAACATGCTCTTACAAAGTGATTTTAAGGTGTCAAGTTCAAATTTTGTCATTTCAGTGAGTCTTCAAGCAAAATTTGGTCACTAGGTATTAGGTCTAGGGTTTTCTTTTACTCCTTTCAAAGTTGTCCAAATGTTGGTCGATGTCACCATTCAGCTGAGTGTACCATCATTCAGAGGGTTTTCATCATCATTTCAAGTTCCACTAGGTCATTTTACACCTTGTTCATGCTTTAGTTGTACCTAGGTATGGTTTATTTCCCTCTCCTAGGGTTTTGGAGGTAATTCTTCTTGGATGGTCAAATAATTAGAAAAAATTGTATCCTGATATTAATACACCTTCCACTATCCTTAATGTACCTTATTAAACACTTCCCATCACTGAGATCCCCCAAATTCCTCATTTTTGCACGAACCCTAGTTTCTTGCTACAACTTGGCAATTTTCTAGGATAGGCCTGTGTTTTTCCCTTTTGGACACTTTCCCCTCACTCAATATTTTAAATTCCACTTTCCCCTGCTTCTTAACATCCCTCCCTACTTCCTAAAATTTTCTCAAGAATTTAGAAGCCGCTTATCCCCTTCATTTCACTTCATTTTGACAAATTCCTTGTTCCACACATTGGGATAGGTTTTACTTCAATGACGTTTTTGAGCAAGAAAAGATGAATTTGGGAAACCTGAGAGAGGTTTTTGTCAAAACTAGGGCAAGGAAGAAAAAACCTCTTCAATTTTTACATAGGTGTCATGGTTTTAGAGAAATTTCAAAAATACAGTTGCCTCAGGAGAATTGATGCACTTCTGAAGTAACCTTGGGAAAATCAAACTTTCTCCTATCTTGGTTGGCCAAATGACTTGCTTGATGAGTCAAATGATGACTAGACAAAAATATGTTTCCAATGAGCTATCATGTGCTCAATTTGGAGTTGAGGAAGACCTTCAAAATTTGACTGCAACAGCACTCTGCCTTGAGGCAGCCTCATTTTGCACATTTTGACCAGTCTTGGCAGATTTGATTTTTGACAGGGAAAATGAACTCCAAATTGAAAAATTATAGTTGGGTTGGAAATCAGACTCAATAATATTTCCAGCGAGCTATCCTGTGCCCAATTTGGACACTGAGAAGGTCTCCAAAATTCTCCTGCAAAAAGGCGCTACGCATTGAGATGAATTTTGGAAAATTTTCCTTATCAAAACAGAGTTTTCAGCACAATGCGCCGCGCCACTTGGCGCGGGATTATGACTGGGGGATCCTTTTGATGAAAAATTTAAATTTTTTGATTTTTCATGGAAAATTATGCATGCCTACCCATGGCCGACATATTTTGACAGGCTTTGGGGCTTCCACAAGGGTCAAAAACACCCTAAAAATGACCTTTCTACCCCTTTTTGGACACACGGGAAGAATTGTTGGGAGAACTCATTTTTGGAGGGGAAAATGAAAACCAAATTAAGAAATTCCACTTGTTTTGGAAAGTAGATAGGCATAAATTTCCAACAAACCCACTTGGAGCCAATTTTGACACTGGGAAGGCCTCCAAAATCAGTTCCAAACTGGCGCGACACATAGAGAAATCAGGCGCGACGCATTAGGGATTGTTACACCATTTTTTGGTCATCTAACCTACTATCATTAGATGGACCCAAGTACACCATGTAAGACCAATTTTACCCTAATTAAAATTGCTTTCAATATGTAAAATAACTTAATAAAACACATTTATTAGGTTGTTTATGGTCTAAACAGGAAACCCCAAAAGGAAATATTAAACAAACCTATATTTGTTTGATTTTCCTCAAGGAATAATTAATTAAACAATAATTCAATTATCATTCATGGTCATGTTTAACCCAAAACAAAGAAATTAATTAGATAAATATTTATTTATCTTATTATTTTCTAGGAATAATTATTTAAATCTTATTTAAATAATATTCCTTGTTAAATATGACTAAATCACCCATAAATAATTAAATAAATCATTATTTATTTTATTATCTTTCAACCACTTCCTTAAAATGATAAATAAATCATTTATTTATTTATTATTCACAAATAAATGGATTTGACCCAAGTCAAATACTTTTTCCCTCCAACAAATATAATAATATATTCCATAGAAGGTGGATCTAGATTTGGTTAATGTTATTTTAATCATGCACCAAGATCTAGAATGACCCAATATTTTGTTATAAATGGGAGGGTTTCTCCTACCATTCTTCACCTTTTGTTGCCTATTCGATCACTCTGGATCTATACTCTTGGTCTGACTTTGAGCCATTATCATTGTCAAATTTTTCATTATTTGCTGTGTGAGTCTTTGGAGTCTTCCCATCTTAACCGGGTTTTCTTCTCCACACCAACAGAGAGAGAAATTACTAGATCCGAAGTGCCGAGGACTTTCAAGAACCCATCCTATTGATGAGAATTGGAAACACCTTTCTTGTTTTCCTCTCAAGTGCCCTTAATATAAAAATTCTTTCAAAAAATATTGTTCTTGTCTTGTCTATTGAATGCATGGAATAAAACTTTATTTTTACAGCTTAATGTCTTTTTATGCATAGATATGGATTTGTGCAACATTTATCTTGATCAACTAACTACAGATGTGAAGATATTAGCAGCCATATTTGATGTTAGGGCTATTTGTTATGCGTAGCTAAAGTGGTATTTTTTCGTACACTTCGACAAAGGATTCATACTAACAAATGGCGACTCCACACGTGTTTTAAATTACGACCGCTGTTGTTTTTCATATTCCTGCATATCCAGCTACTTCAGACCCTAGGGTTTCTTTTCAGCTATTTATTTTTCCTATTTTTATGTTTCTTTTTCCCACATAAAACCCTAAAACATTAAAATTTTTAACTTCCGTGTGTTTCTGGCCCCCTTGCATAGGTGACGTACATCGCCCGCAACCGAGACGACAACTTTTTTTCGAATCTCGCCGTCGGGACACTCGGGAGTTTTGTGTCGCACCTTAGCCTCCGTGAATCAGACTGGCCTCCAGGTCACACTTTTCAGCCAATTATCTACGACCTGCACAGAAAACAGGTCAGAACCTGCGACCTGCCAGTTTTTCTGCTATTTTTCTGCAACTTTTCTGGGTTTTTCTAAAGCTTATGTCAGGGTTTTCCAGCCTCTGTCTCAGCCCGTTTAGACCTGTTTCTGATCTTTTTTGCTCATCTAAGTGGGAACATAGCCCCCTAAGGCTTCAGTACCCTCCACTTTCGGTGGAAGAGTTTTAACTGTTTCAGGTGTCTGATTTTTCAGAGTTTCAGCCTTCCCTTTTTCAAATCTGCTACCTCCTTCTTAGATCCCTTTAAATCAGCTCTTCTCCCTTTCAAATCACCTCTTGTAGCTTTTTTTGGACCTTCATTTAGGGCCTCCTCCTTGTCCCTTCTGCCTTTTGCTGATTTCCTCCTTTTTCCCAGCCACCTTGACTCTGTCTCTCGGCTGTGTTCTGCACCTCTTTTCAGCAGTTTTCTCCTTTAGATCCCTGTCCCTCCCGACCTTAGATATATTGGCCTCTTGTTAGTGTGTTTTGACTAGATTTTTTCCCCTCTTTTTAGACTAGTTTTGAGAGACCCGCCTTCTTGGGTTAGATCGATGCATTGTTAGCTGTTAATTTTCTGTTATTTTAGCATTATATACTGTTCTCTGCAGATTTATTTTCAGTTACGCAACACACTTTTTATTTTTCTCTCAAAACGTCTGGGTTTAAAAATTAAAATTAACGCACGCCACACACTCACCCTAAGCGAAGAAGAGCCTGGTTAACACCGCCAGGAAAAGACTTTAAAAAATTGTAAAATCAATTGACACTGCACCTTTCTGCCCTTGTTTCGACATTGTAATCACTTGATTCTGCACCTCCCTACCTTTGTTGGTCATTCTTCTTCCCCTTGTGCTGTGTTTGTGTTGTCACCATTGCGCCCCCAAGGTGCACATCCCAGAGACTTCTTGGCCTTCACCCTCAGTTTCCGGTCGGTCAACCTACTCCTTCCCGCCGTCATCGAGTTAGTCCCCCTCCGAGTCCTCACTCCGACTCCTCTTCTAATTCATTGGGTTCTCCTTTTACTTCTGGTTCTCCCCCTGTCACCTTCACTATTTTTGGTCTAGGGCCTAACGCTAGTGATAATACTGGCCCTAATGTTAGGACTACTAAAGTAGAACCGCCACAGGAACTACCTTGGCTGCACCCTTGCTCCCTTACATGGAAGACCTCAGCCTCCCTGATTTCAATCAGTTGATCAATGACCCTATCCGCCACAATGTTCATTGGCCTGCTATGCCAACCAATCTCCCCTCCGACATCCCTAAGTTCAAAGGCCTTGCTGGAGAAGATCCAACCAACCATGTCCAATCTTTCCACATTTGGTGTTCCTCCAATTCCATTACCGATGATTCCATCCGTCTTCGGTTGTTCCAACGCACGCTTACGGGTGAAGATTCTAAATGGTATGTTGACCAGGCTACATCTTCCCATACCACCTTTGTGACCATTTCCCAAGCCTTTTTATCTTATTTCCAGCTCCCTCTCCAATACGACACTGGTACCGAGCTTTTGACTTCTTTCCGTCAATCCTCTTCAACCCGCCTTTCCACTCATGTCCAGGAATGGCAGAGAAGAAGGATTTTATGTCAAGCTCCCACCTTTGAAGATCGGGTTTATATGGACTGGTTCCTTCGCACTCTCTTACCACCCATTGGCAAAGATGTCACCTCCCATTTCCCTCAAACCGAAGAAGCTGCCCTCCAAATCGCCTTGAAATATGACCTGATCTACGCTCAGTCTGGTTATGTTTATACCGTCCCGCCTGACCTCCCTAGGCCCAATGGCGCTAATGCCCTGGGGAAATATCATTCCGCCGACGATATCGTTGGAGCCCTTTCTCATCCATATGCTCAACCTCCTATGGGCTATGGTCTTCCTCCGGGAGGGGCCAACACCTCTAGCACTTTTCCCTCTCCAGGTAGCATGTATCCAGGATATGGCATGCCTCATCCTTTTGCCCAACCTCCTGCTTACCTCAATGTTGCCCAACCTAACCATTATCCTTATCCACATCCTGGTGCTCCAGCTCCTCTAGCATTTGCGCTTCCAACTCCCTTGCCTTCTCAACCCCCGCAACAACACCTACAACCCCCTCCAGGGAAAGTATTTGCACAGCAAGGAGCGACTAATCCCCCTTCCTCTCAAAGAAGGTAGAAAGGAAATCAAAATAAATCTGCCCCTGGTACTCGTGGACCCAATCCTCAAGGTCTTGACCCTAACACTGCTAATCAGCAACAGGGCACTCAGCCCAAGTCGGACAGGCCTATTCGCACAAATAAGCCTTGTTCGTGTTGCGGTGTTTACAGTCATTACACTCATGATTGTCCCCTTCTACCACAGATGTGACAGATGTGGGAGTCTCAAGCCACATTGCGAGGACAACATGCCCCCCCTCATGCTCCCCCTAATGTGGCCACTAATCAACCGGCTGTGTTTACCGATCCTTTCCCCCAGCAAGGATTCATGGCTGCCCAACCACCTGATGGACAGGTCGCCACTCAACCTTCCCCTTCTGGTTCCTCTGATTACTAGATCCTCATGATGAACTCTGATCCATATCCAACCGTCGACCTTAACCTTCAAACTTGGTCTCGCCAGTACCCCAAGGCTCCCGCTCAGTCTGCCTTCGAGTCCCCTTCTTCAGGTTCTACAGAGCCTTTTTCGACATCCAATGGTCCCTTACATCTCCCTCAACCCAAAGTTGAGGTTCATACCAAGATTCCTAAGGGACCATTACGCCGAAATGCTGGTCCTGGTCGAGCTGCTCATTCGTATAGCATAGTAGATGATTTGGTGTAGTCTCCTGCTGCCATTTCCCCATTGGAACTCCCCCAGTCATGCCCTTCCCAAAAGAAGGCTCTACTATCTGCCATGGGCGCTGTAGATCCTGCTAATGACCAAATGATTTTTTTCAATGCCCATCAATCAGAACATCCTCCTCTTCCTGCTTCCGTAGCCTTCCAAATCCCAGTCAAAATCTGGAACGCTAATGTTTCTTGGTGTATAATTGATGAGGGGGCATCCACCTGTGTGATGTCCGCTTTGGTTTGGAAGCAACTCGGATCTCCTGAGTTGGCCCCTTCCACGATCACCCTTCGAGCATGGGATGGCCACGCCTCCCAGTCCATTGGCCTCTTCCGTAATTATCCTATCACTCTTGTGGGCAAGACTGTTTGCGTTGACGTCGAAGTCGTCGACGCCCCTCTAGATTACAACATTCTCTTGGGGCGAAGCTACACCTATGCCATGTCTGCTGTCCCATCCGCGATTTTTCGCAAGATATCTTTTCCTCACAATGGAAAGATAGTCACCATCGACTAGTTGACATATCATGAGCCAAAGTCTCAGACCTCCCCTGAGATGACCATCTCTTCTGTAGCCAATAAAAAAACCATCGATTCCTTGACCAGTGTCTCTCCCGGCATCTACAAAGACTCCTCTTTGCTTGTAAATTTCCCTGGTCTCCCTCCTCCTCATGTCTCTGATCCCAACTTATCGAATGTTTGCATGATGCAATCATGTCGGGCTGCCCTTAAGCGTCCCACTTCAGCTAGTTAGCAACCTCCGACTCAACCTCACCCACCGCAACCCACTCCTAGCCATTCATCTCAGCCAGCCGGACCTCCTCCTTCTGGCCCTCCTCCTATAGTTGGTATCCCTGAACCCATCTATCCTCTTGGGTCAGTTCCCCCAGGCCTCAACCATATTCAAGCCATCCGTTCTGGTCATTATCCCACAGGTCAGATACCTTTCCTTGCTCCCCCTCCCGAAGTCTATACGGTCCCCATAATGGCCACCCTCTCTCTCCCCAACCTAACCCTGGGTATACCCGTCTGGTACCTTGACCCTCAAGCTGCTACCCAACCTGGTCACCCCAAATCTTATCTTTCTTTGACACCAGTTCAACCAGTCCCCCTCGCTTCCTCCATGCCCCCAGCACCTCCCCAGGACCCTACCCCTATGGTGACAGCTCCAGGAAAGAAAGGCAAAGCTCGCAAGGGGGCATCCAAAGACAAGGCCACCCCAACTGACTTGGCTCCTCCTCCGCCCGCAAAGCCTTGCGCCTTGTGTGATGTCGTTGATCACGCCACCCATACTTGTCCTGAATTGCCCCGTATTCAACCCATGGTTAAAGTCACGTTCACTGAGTCTACGGTCCCCGACCCCTCTATTCTGTCCTCGTCCGTAACCAAGAACCCAAATATTATTCGCACCAACAAACCCTGTGCTTTGTGTGGTATCCATGGCCATTACTCCCACCATTGTCCTCACCTGACACATTACCACACCTCTTTAGAGGTAGTTCGAGAGTATGAGGTTGAACAAAATCAGTCCGCCTCTCCCATACTTGCGCAATATGCTTCAAGTCAGCTTGAGGATCCCCCCACTCCCATTGAAATTCCCCACCCTGATGTCCATATGAAGGAGTCTACTACCACCATTATCTACCTAGCATCCTCTGTGAGACCCTTGGAGAAAATTCCCTTTGAATCCTCCCATGTTGTTTCACTTGATCCCCCTTCAACGACCACCCTGGGCTCAACATCATTTGACAATTTGTTTATCTATTCTTATGTCATTCCCCGTGACGATCTGTATGTGAGCCTTTCTTCCTATACAGATGATTTAGGTAGCTTTGCTACGTCATGTTTTTTCCCTTCCTCTCATCATCCCCTCTTTTCCCGTCAGGATGCCCTCTTGGAAGCCTTCTCCACCCATGACCTCATCCTTCCCGCCCATAAACAGGATAAAACCATCCGTATCTATGTTGACCTCCAGAGATCGAGTCCCAGCCATACCTCCTATAGCCCTCATATACCACCATCTAGTTCGTATATGAGTCATAGCCATCCTGCCCATCGCACTCCCTCCCGCAGTTTCCGCTTGATGTCTACTATACACTCACGCTACCGTCACTGTCCCTCCTCCTCCCATTTTTTGTCTCGTAACACTATTCTGCAGGACCTCCCATCCCCACCCTATATTGGTTACGCCAATGGTGCAAGTCATTACTCCCGGAATCTAGCGTCGGTAGGTTGGCCCATTTTCACCCCATTGCATGCCCTTGTTCTCTCGAACGGGGTCCGCATTGGTACTGCCACCAATAATCAGGCCGAATATGATGCAGTGCATGGTCTCTTAGTTGATGCCCTCTCTCATCGCATCCTCCATCTGCATGTTCGTTAAGATTCCCTACTTCTTTTCATGCAACTAAATGGTGTCTATCGTGTGCATAATCTCATCTCATTTAGACAATATTTACGAGGGAAACTCTTGATACGTGAATTTGCAACCATAACTTTCAACCATGTACCTCGAGAACAAAATCACTATGTAGATAGCATTGCGAACCATGTTCTAGATTGGCATTTATCACACACATTTTATACAAGACAATAACATTCATAATCATTAAAACAGATGCATATTCATAATATGTGTTGCAAAACATGTGTTTAGAGTCCATCTACTCTGATACATATGACGTGCCCATAGCGTGTTACAAAAAACTCAAAACTGGGGGCACCACCTATCCCTAAAGACACACTAGGGGGCACCACTTGTCCCACACCTAATCACTATCTAGCGGATCTCGAGCCAATGGCTCTGCTCCTGTATCCTGTAGATCATGTATCCCCTGACCGGCCATCGCCATGCGCCGCATGACACCTCGCCATTCTGAGGGTATACCAATACATGGCTCTATGTACTGGTCGTCTAAGTCTTGCCACCTGCGCTCTGAAACACCGGTCAGCAACCTCTCACATCTATGGCAGATGTCCTCCAGGAGGGCGGCCGCATCCTCATTAGGCGCAGCTCTCGATCCACTCGGGCCTGCAGCTCCTGATGCTGCCGGTCGTCCACTATATCCGGCCGGTTTTACCGGAGCTATATCTGCATACCAAAAGTACATGAATCAGTACCCTATCTACTATTTAATAACTTTAACATGCCCAAAAAAGATTAGTCACTTGTCACTTACCATCAGGTCCCCATACTCGACCAGGCGGAAGTGGTAGGTATGGATCCCCACAATAACTCATCCCACTATAGGGATAGTCGTCTATGTATAACGAAATTTGATCCCAATGGGCAAAGAACTCAGGTTGAAACACCCATCCGACCACCCCTCCTCCTCCTCTGCATAGTGGTCGCCCCCACCGGCGCAGCCTGGGCTCTCTCAGGCCCCCATCTGGGAACTATATACGAGGTCATAAGGTCAGGATCTTCTCAAAAAAGAAGGAGCACAATAAAGTCCCATACGAGCAATCATGGTTCACTTGCCGCTTGCAAAGCGACAGTTGTCGTTTTAACGACACCAACATCATTTGGGTCCACCCATATTAGGTCCCACTCAACACACTCTCCACAATCATCATCTGCCCCCCAGTGATGTGATGGAGTGCCTGGTTTCCCAGGATCTACAGCACTGCTGCGGCCATTGCACGAGTCTCTAATCTCTCTAGGTCCCCGATCGGTATCCGAGTCCCTTTGACTTGGAGACCCGGTCGACAATGTCGCTCCACAAACTCCATGATGTTCCGCCCCCACAGTAACACTGGCTGTGTATTTACCACCATCCCAAGTGGCGGGAGACCAGTCAGGAAATATAGATCCTGGACTGTCAATTCGATCCTGTGCCATTGCACTACAAAGACCTCATGATCTGGATCCCAATAACTGACAATCCGGGCCAACAAGGGCTCCCCAGCTCTCATCAAAGGGTTCTCCAAAAACTTCAGAACCCCAAATCTCGCCAATACACGACGGACACCCTGATCTGCCTGGATCTCTGACCGTAATGTACCCAGGTCTCTCTCTCTCCAGTTTACCCATATATCTGCCATATCTGCACAAAAACATCATATTTTTCAGTATACAGATAGGAAACACTGTAACCAATCACAAAAACCCAAATCTCAGCCCTAAAATAGCACTGAAATCTCCTTCATCCTCCAGGTCGCACTTTTTTTCCCAATCCTGGGACAGGTCGCAGTTTTTGGCTCAAAACCTGCTTCCCAGGTCGTAGTTTTTGGCCCAAAAAGTGCGATCCGGCTGTAGAAGTTGTTAGAGTCGGTCCTTACAGCCCTTCGTCAGAGATCATTTCACATTTTGCATATCATTTTTAGGTGTCTCTCTCATTTCACTTCGTTTCATTTCGCTAGGGGCATGCCATTGACTGACGAGGGGCTCTGGTTGTCTTGTGTTTCCTCATGCTTGTACCTGCAGGGCTAATTAAAATTCCTCAAAAATCACTGAAGTTCATGGTCATTTCATTCATGGTCATAAATGATTAGTTTCATTAAAAAGAGTCTTTAGTCCTAGAGTCTAGGGTTTTCAGTCCTTTGCATACATGTAATAAAAGCCCGCAGGCCATGAGGTTGGTTTCAAAAGATTCTCGTTTCATATTTTGATTCTCAGAAAACATTTGAAGACATTTCTAGTCCAAAACTCTGTTTTGGAACAAGAAATTGTCAAATTTCATTTTTTGTAATAATTGTGTATTTCTTTCATCATAATAAGTTTGAAGGCAGCCTCTGATCTTTGCCGAAGCCAAATGCCAAATCCTTGCAAAAAACAACCAAATATCATCAGTCCAAAACTCAGAAAAATAATAAAAGCCAAAGGACAGTATTGTATTAAGTGATCAAATGACAAAGTGCCAAACATTATTAAAGTGGGTTATGGAGAAAATTTAAATCAAAGTTGATTTTTATGAGATATTTTTCAATCCATATAAAGCATTGGAGATAGCCCATTTTCATAGATTCCCAAAGCAAAGGTCGAATTGTAGGTTAGAAGGGCGAAAGCTCATTTTCAAAACTGAAGACCGGAGGTGTAAGAGGCGCGCTACTCACATAAGAGGCGCGCTACTCATATAAAGCGCGCTATGCATATAGCCTCCCCAGTCTGTGTAAATTTACAAGTGCGCTACGCACTTGCAGCGCGCTACACACTGGGTAAGGGCACTACACATATAGTCTCAGAGCCAATTTTTTTTTTCCCTTACGTCCAGTTTCATGCAAAACGCCTCAATCAGCTTGCAAGTAAGTTCTTCACGATTTTTAAGTGATTTTTGAACATGATTGTGGTGTTTTCAAAATGGGTAAACAAGTACTTGATGAGGAGAAATGTGTAAACCCTAGGTTCATTGTAAATTCATTTCTTGGGGTTTTGAAAGACATGTTGATGGTCTTGTGAAGGATTTCCAAACTTGTGTTGTTGATATATATGTTTATACATCTATTGTCAAAGTGTCACGACCCTCACGCTCTTAGTTTCCCATTTCATCACTGCTGTCATCGCCATTATATTATCACTGTCATTGCTTTTGTTTTACTATGGTCATTTTCACATTGTTTCCCATTCTCCATTGACAAAACACAGTCCCATACACATTTTCCCTTTGACAAATCTTAGCCACCATTGCAAAGGTTGTACCCTACACTACAAACTTTTTTACTCATTTGTCAAATTCCCTTGTGATCAAAGCAGTGACTGTTTTTATGCCAATCCACTTGACAGAACCATCACCACTGTGGCTTTTTTTCCTATGATACTTTGATACATATGTGAAATATTTGGGTTTTGAGCATACATTGAAACTTTTTTCTTCACTACACCTATATCAACATACATATTGCAGACATCTTGTTTTCAAAGCCATGTTAGAGACGGATTCAATTTATGAGAAGGAGTATGACAGTGATTCCACAACAGAGGGTAATGTGCCACGGAGGTCTCACAAAAGTGGAAAAGGTGGTAAGCATCTCAGGGAGGAGCCTACTTCTTTGACTCAATTGTAGGCTTGCCCGCTTACAATGGATTGTGTTCAGCATCAGTCATGTTTCCAATACTGTGAGATGATTTCACAAACCTAGCATCATCATGAGCTAGCTCATCTATTTGTTCTACATTTACATGATGGCCATGTAAACCTTGTCGGAGTTAACTTCATTCTGTCACCAGAGACTATTGCTCAGGCCACCGGGATACCAAATATAGGAGAGGAATGGAACAAAAGACAGCAGTTAGAGAAATCCTACTATGAGCCATACATCAAACCTGGGTTTATGAGGCAGCTGAGCAGGCTTTTTCCTTTCAGATTCCTGAAGGATGAGTTTGCACCATTGATGAAACTCATCATTCGGTATTTCAGTTGCGAGGGCAGATTCTCGCGTCTCTATGCGTGTACTATGTTAGCGCTCAAATCTACCTTAGGCTGAAATAAGGTAAAACTCAAGGCTACATCAAACCACG